>PNEQ01032546.1:0-20738 GCA_003012365.1 Medauroidea extradentata
AATGTGGAAAATTATTGATGCCAGTGCAGAACTCTAAACCTCCAGCACCCCCTGAGCTTCTAAAATTGATCTTTTGCAAATGCAAAGGAAACTGTGGAGCGATGTGTGGATGTCGAAAAGCAGGGCTGAAATGTTCTGCAGTGTGCTTCCATTGTTCTGGAGAGACTTGCAGCAACGTAATGGAACTCTCAGAATTAATCAATGAAAATGACTTTGATGATGAACCGCCGACATTAACACCCCTTCCTTCTCCAGTTCTCCCACTGATATTTAATTCAGAAAGCCGATCAGATGCTGAGCTGCAGCCTGGTCCATCGAAAAGAATGAGGACGGAGTAGTTATAATTTAGAAAATCACCGTGGATTATGCCTATTGGGGACACGTAAAAAAAACGCACCTCCAGACTCTACCTCGTGGGTGGTGGGGAAAAGAGTCAATAATTAATTTTTAATAATATTGCAAAATCTAAAATTTAAAAATTATAATAACAAAGAAAAAAAAATAACTTATGACACATTATTAATACACACGTATAATATAGGTATAGTTACGAATACTGAAAAATAGTACTCACTTCGGAGCGCTGTAAAACCTTAGCTATTGACTTAATGAAAAAATGTTGTTTATAAAAGTTGTTCCTCAAAAAACGATCTACAAAAATGGTCTGATATCATTTTTTCGTTAAAATTTAAAAAATAGTTACATCGAAAAATATAAATTTTTTTCTCGAATTTCTGAACATTTTCGCTTATAACTTTTTTATTTATAGTTCTACGACAAAATGTTACTGGACCAAAGTTGTACAGAATTTAATTTGCTACAAAAAATTTTAACAATTTTTTTTATCAAATAAATAGTTTAAGAGATATATCGTAAAAACCATTTCAACCCGTACTATCAAGATGGCGGCCGTGGGACAAGGGTGGCGACCCCACAAACTTGTTTTTAGCTTTACACTGACCCCCCCCCCCTTACACATAAAAAATAACATTGCATCCTCTAAAAAACGCAAGGTAAGGCCTAAAAAATGTAACATTTCAATGGACTAACAATGCCATTTCTTTTTACTTTTTTTAATTTGAAAAAGATGACGAATATGACGATTTACTTCATTTGTGGAATTTAGACATGCCGCTATGAGAAAAATATTGTAACTCTTAAAATTTTACTAGTGGGAAATATTGTCACAAGTAACGTCTAGTAAACGAATCACTTTGTCACGCAAATATAAAACTATGAGTGTTGCCACATTGGCACCCTTAAGGCCTTGCTATTTAGTTCTGCAGTGGTTTCGTTCGAAATTATTTTTTATTAACGCATATTAATACATATATCAAAAATTCGTTCTGACAGTTTTAACACTTACATATCAACGTTTGTATATGAATTTTTTTGTTACAATACACCGAACTGACTTTTAGATTTTTGCCCCTGAAATATCACATATTTTGTTGTGAAATAAGTCAAAATGAAGCAAAATATATATATTTTTTTTTGCTATCAAACGGTACATTATTTTAAAAATCGCTCTGGTAAAATTGTGTATCGTGTGACTGTACACTGTCTCAAATTTTTTCAAAGCATATGGTTAAAAAATATTGCGAGTTATTTGCAATTGTTTGAAATAAATGAAAGATCATGGCCTTAAATCTGGGTGTTTAGTGCTGACAAGGGCTTACGTGATGGTTGTATTCAGCGGCGTCGGATCGGCGGCGGCATCATCCAACACGATTTCCACACGCGAACATATGTGTACCGAATTCGCCGGGAATCGAACTCGGATTGTTTCATTGGGAGACGAGTGTTCTACCTGCTGCGCCTACCGTTGCTTCGTATATGGGCGTATAAAGGGAAAAGGTACACATTGCGAGTTAAGGCCTCGCTCTTTAGATTCGCAGTGGTTTGGAAAAAAAAATTAACGCAAATAAATACATACATCAAAAATTCATTCTTGCAGTTTTAACACATTTATATATTCGTTTATACATGGATTTTTCTGTTGCAGTATACCGAACTGACTTAGATTTTTGCTCCTGAAATATCACATATTTTGTTGTCACAATAAGCCAAAATGAAGCAAAATAATTTTTTGCTAACACACGGTACATTATTTAAAAAAAAAAAAAAAAAACGCTCTGGCAAAATTGTGTACTGTACGACTGTACACTGTCTCAATTTTTTTCAAAGCATTTGGTTAAAAAATATTTAAGTTAATTGCAATTGTTTGAAATAAATGAAAGATCACGGCCTTAAGAGACCTACATGTTAGAATTCACTATCCTATGTGTGCTCAAGCCTTCTATTCGTTTACTTCTGCCGTTCCAGTGAGTAACAGCTAGTGGATACATTGTACTTTTACAAGGAAAATCCTTGGATACCCAGTTGCCAAAGAAGTTCCTTGCAAAACTACAATGGTTGTCTTTGTAATGAAATACAAAATACACGTTTGTAAAATCACATGCTGTAGCCTTGTTTATGTATTTGCAATAAGCAAAAAAAATGTAATACCTGTTTCACTTTAATAATGGCTCTAAAATTATTTATAAAATAACTTTTGTATTTATATGAAGTAATTTTGAAAGAAAATTTCATGGAAGTGCGCAAATTCGAACACCCACCCTCGACCATAGACACTACATATCTAACTCCTAGACCACGAAGGGTCTTTTTTTATTTATTTACATTCAGTGTACTTTCCAATGCGATTATATGTATTTTTTAATATGGAAGCTTGCAATCATTATTGAAATTATTTCTGTTCCAGAAAACGTCTTTCCGAAGGATGTCATTTTCGAATAACTATGTAATTTCCGGCGAACCTGTGGTTCTGGTAGACTACAAATTACTAAGTTTTAGAAATCCTTGTAACTTTATTCACAAATAAATTAGAAGGAAATTTTTTGTACATTTGCAAAAGTTTGTATAACTGCAAAAAAATTATAGCGCTGGAGTGTACACATTTTTCAACAGCAATATTACAAATACGTCTCTTGTAAGTTAACAAGCAAAACATTTTACAAGCGACGCCGTTGTATTCTTGTTAAAATACAAAGGATATTGTATGGAATACAATATTTTTTTTTTACAGTTTAAGGGACCTCAAAATTATCGTTATTATTTCGCCACAGATTAGGGTTCGTCTTGTACATAACATAACGCAATCTGATAATGTATTGCAACGAGCGTCTATGTGATGTCACTGACGTAAGTGATCCTCTTACAGGAGGTTAAACACTGCACCATGAAACTTTCCATTTCTGGCCAAAAGCTTCCTCCGCAGCATTTTGTGACATTTTCGACCAACAAAGGGCAACAACAGCCATTTGGAGTCTAGCATGCTAAAACAAAATAACGCGAATCTCGCTCGTCCCTTCTAATGGACGTATTGTCGGTGCTCGAGTGAGTGAGAAATTTTGGTCAGCGCTCAACATCGAGGTCTTTAGGGCTGGTGAGGAGAAACATGAGGTGAGTGTGGAGCAACGCCGGAGTGGTAAGGGTGGGGGGAACAGGAGATACCCGAGAAAACCCGCCGACCAGCGTCATCATCCGACATCATCCCACATGCAAAAATCCTGGGACCGACATCGCCTGAATTCGAACCCGGATTGCCTAGGTCCATTCGGCCACCGCGGTCCCTCGGTGCTTTAGTAAACATTAGCGACTGGGAAATTTCGCAAATTCAATTACCTGTACTCTAGAATACATTCTGCTATGAATACTCAAGCCCCGTCTATTCGTTCATTGTCTGCTGTTCCACTGAGTAGTAGCTATAGTTGACGAATAGTTGTGACCTGAGTATGCATAGTACAATGGATTCTATCTAGCCCACGGGTAATTGAAAATTGCGAAGTTTTCCAGTCCCTATACATAAGTAATTCAAGTCATTGAACTCACAAATTATTCCATTCCGTATAACTACATTTGGCAGAGGGACACACAAGGGCAATGGTGACTCCTGTTACCATGTACGTTTAGTATGAAGGTGTCTTAGGTCTTGGAATAACACATAAAACGTTTTTATGCCGGAAAAATGTGGCGTAGCTTGCGAAATTTTGTACGTTTATTTGTCCTTTCACGCAGCAACGCAGTATCGGATCGACACTTTTTTTCACAGAGATAGTTTATAGGCCAGAGAGTGACATAGGCTATTTTTCCCCCGGAAAATTGTAGGTTCCTGCGGAATAGATCTGGAGCATAATTCTGTACTTATCTCTTCATACTAAAATGGCTGAACGGTTTTGGTGAAATTTAGTATGAAGGTGTCTTAGGTCTTGGAACAACACACAAGATTCTTTCTATCACAGAAAAGTGTATGATTCCTGTGGGATAGTTATTTAGCATTTAGCATAATTTTATCGTCACATTAAAACGGCCGAACGGATTTTGATGTATGACGTAAAACATTGTATACAGAAGAATCCTATTCGAATACTCGTTTGGTTTTTGTCAGTAGAGCATCAATCATGGTCACAGAGGTTTGGCACTCTATTGATTTTATTTAATCCACAGGTAAAAGCTAAGTCTTGGAGTTCGTAAATCACAAGGCGTGGTGCTCTTTTAAGGGCATTCAGGAAGGGAAATAACATAATTGTATATTTGTATGAAATAGTGTTAGTTTTGTAGACATTAGTTGGAAGCATATTTTACTCTTACAAACAAATAATTACCACAGCTAGTTTTCCCATAATGACATTTCAAATCAAATTTTGCATGTCTTTAGTTCATACACACCCGAAAACCAATCAACATTAT
This sequence comes from Medauroidea extradentata, assembly GCA_003012365.1. Lineage (NCBI taxonomy): Eukaryota > Metazoa > Arthropoda > Insecta > Phasmatodea > Phasmatidae > Medauroidea > Medauroidea extradentata. The sequence continues at coordinate 4,753 of PNEQ01032546.1, forward strand.
GAAACAAAATAATTCACAGTGGTTATATTGGCAGGGATATACTTACGACAGTTTTTTTACTCGGCAGCTATATCTACGTGGCCAGCTGCAGAGTAAGCTCAGCCTGCAGGTTGGTTATCCTAACACTCGATGGCCGAGCTAATCCGGCGTACAAAGAGGTCCTTCAATTGAAGTAAATACTCGCTGTTACGAGAAATACACGCGGGCAATGTCGCAGGCGAACTGCCTGATTATGTCGTAAAAATTATTGATTTTTTCATCTTCTATGCTGTTCTATACCAGTCATGCAAATGCGATGAAATAAATGCCTGCAAAAAATTAGGCGGGGGAAGGGAAAACGAGATAGAAGTACAGACCAGGATACCCAAAAAATGTAGTGAACGAGTAACTTTTGTGAGTTCTTTGAATTAATTTTTAGGGGGCAAAACGGAGCATAGGGGCAGAACGGGACACCCGAAAAAACTTAGTAAAAAAACCTATAATATAACTCTGGTGAATGGACCCCTCAAGTGAATTTCAATGAGAACATCCACACTATGTGCATATAAAAAGAAATCGATGTGTGTCGAAATTTTTAAATTTGAAGTCAATTTGAGGTAAATATAGCTACTTAAAGTTCGCGCTTTTAAAACGCCCGCGGAAACGTGCAGTGACGTCACAAGCCACAGTACACACGGAGCCTTGGCAAGCTAGCTGACTGCTGTCGCACTCCGGCGGAATGCCAGACTACGCTTGGTCAATAAAAAACGATTTTTAAGTCTGTTACGGTGGTTCGTTTGGTTATACGTATGTAGTTAATCATAAAATATAATAAATGTTATATTTCAAATGTATTCGAGTCGGAGGTTTTATAAAAGTTTAGTGTTACGCACATTGTTATATCGCACAATATCAGAGCAATATCCGAGCACTGTAATATGCAATAATACATTAAATAATCCTGTTTACTGGCGCAAACCATTACTATATTTAATTATTTAATACCCATATATTTACTTTACAATAGAACCATACCAAGTGTCGGCCACAATGGTGCAACTGTTACTCTCTGGGCTGATATTGGAAAACTTAAGTGAGTTCTATAATCTTTCGGGTTAGTATAGTATTGTTTCTCAGATTTTGAATGAAACTGTCGATTATTTGTCCAAATTTAATATCTTGTATAATCAATAGTATTTTATATTTCATTACGGACGTTAGGTTCATATGCAATACATAAATTTATACAGCAAAGAATACTTCTGGGCTATTGTGTGGTTTGGTTTAGCGTACCGCAAAAAAAAAAATGTAATTTATGTTGTATATCAGTACAACATAAGCCTACTGCAGTACTATTTTCCACTAATGACGTGCTCATTACGTAATATGTGAAGTAACGAGTGATTGAACACGCACAAAATAAACACATTTAGCCTAAATGCAAGCTTAACCATATATGACCTATTATTTTAATGTAGGTACACTATCCTTCTAGATCACATAGAAAATCACTTATCGCGATTCGCATTCAATTTGAATCGCTGTTTCTTCCGCGCAAATATGCCATTTCAGACATCGTATTAATATAGTTGCGAAAATGGAAATTAGATGGTTTAAAAAATTTAATAAAACATTTTTTCTATCAGACTTTTGTAAAACTATCTAATAGTATTATATTTAAAAATTCATGAAATACGTGGGTTTCGAACACGCATCCTTTAAAGTTTTAGCGAAGTACCGTAACCAATACGCTACACTTTATCCATTGGTTACCATCCTAGCTTCAGCATTTGTATGACTAGTGATGGCCGTTATGGCTTGTGACGTGGACCAATCAAAATATGTTTTCGGTCGCCTGCTGCTTCCCCGAACTTTGCTTGCTTCCCATTCCTAAACTATAGTGTTTAGAAGAAAAATAATTTTTGTTATCTTCATATTTCTTCATTGTTAACAACATGGCATACATTTCAACGTATTTAAAATTTCATGCAATGGGTCCATTGGTGTGCGTGCGAAGTTTATAGGTAAAAAAAAAAATAATTGTTGAGGGAGGCAGGTCATAATGGGGTATAAGGGCCAAACGGGATGACCAAGAAGATTTTCATTTAACAAAAAAAAATTGGTTTTTACCAAAACAATTTATTATTGGGGGAGGTGGGAGGCAAAACGAGGTACAGCGGCATAACAGGATACACAAAAAATATTGCGGAACAATATTCCTTTTCAGAATGTTCAGACATTAATAACCCTTAACATCATTTTGCCCCATTTAGCACTTTTTAGAACTTTTTTTTGTTTCAGAAATACTATCACCCGTAAACAAATTTGCGGAATTAGATAGTATGTATATATGATCAGTCACTGAATAGTGTTACTTTCCATTACATTAATAGTAAGTATTTAATTATCTGACATGGTTTTGCTAAATTGAATTTGTGTAAAGATTTTTTGTGTTTGGTAAAGTAAAATAAAAGAAAAATACGGAAGTCTGTGAGTTTTTACATGTCGGTTTGTTGTTGGACACGAGTCCACAAAGACGAGTTTAATAGGCAGTCACCCAACCACGAAGACAACTTACGTGTTGAGAAATCTCTATTTACCTAAAGTGAATTGGCGAAATTTCCGTTTCTCTAGTCGTTACTAACGCATAGAATTGTTTCAGTCATAAGGATCCATGTATTTTAAACATCTCGAATGACAAGTATTATGTGTTTATTTCTGGCTTAATTTATTGGCGAATAAAATTCTGCTTTATATAAACGTAAAACTTAACAACACGAATGCAACACATGTAGTAATTTTCATTCAGTTTAATACATAACTGTTTAAGTGACTAGCAGTATGGTGGATGTACCATTCGCGAGAAACGCCCTATGTTCGTGGCTTCATGATATGTTACAACATGCCATCTCCTGTTTACATCTCTAACTCCATTATTGTAAGCATGTGTCACCACTTGTCATGTTTTTAACGTTTTTCTTCATTTAAAGTTTATAGATTGTCATTTGTAATTATAAAATATATTTATTCTGTGCTAAGCTAAATTTTTAATGCAGGGTACGTATGCTCTACAGTTGCATTTCTGAAATCTCTTTTTCGTAAAAACTTCATTCAAAAAGGAACCTAGCACAGCAGTATCCGAAGAATAATGAAGATGGTAGCTAGTTAACTAGGCAGCTATTGCTCTGTTACTAATTAGAAATAATTTTAGTGTTCCGCTCTGTTCGCTATTATGCACCCACTTACTTTATAATTGACGTTTGTTTGGAATGAGCGTTAGTAATTGCTGCTACGGTGCACGAGCTCATTAATTACCTTTATATGTAAAGCCAAAACAAAACTTGTAGAGGAAACTTAACATAGCGTCGTGTGGCTATCGGTTTCTTTGTACGTCTGTGTGGAACTTGAATTCAGATCAAAACTGAAGGCTCGTGACAAACGCAAGCACGTCTTTCGGTTTATAATTATTCACAAACATAAAACAATCACGTAAATGCTAATTACTGAACACTTACTGGATTTACTTCAACGACATTGCAATATTTCTGTAGTTTTGGCTGAGGTAACACATGGCATCCTCACTGAAAGAAAAATACTGATGTAGGAACCAAAAACTGTGTAGTCATTACCATCCAAGACTGCAAAAAATAGTGACGACAGTTTGTACGGTTGTGGCAACCCTACTGCTATTGTTTAAGTTGTATGGTAACACCAACAGAACAGATGGTAAGCTGCCAGGGGGTTACAAATCAGTGACGTCATTACTTTTTAAAAAATATAGCTTTCATTACAGTGCCCTAACTACGTAGCATATTAGCTATAGCTATATAGTCTGGTCGTCATAACAATCTGTCCTGCAGTCTTTACTGAGTAGCCTGGCAGCCGCATCAGTAGCGTGTTGCAACTAACAATCTGTTCTGTATCATTTACTGAGTAGCCTGGTAGCCGCAGAAATAGTGTTTTGTAATCCCAACAGCCATTTATAAAGCGCTATACAAAACAGCAGTGTGCATTGTTTCGTTCGACATACCGCCGCCAACAGCTAGTTTAAAGACCATGGTTTTATGGCGATCGTTCGTATACTGCCTATGTTGACAAATCTGCATCTCATCCCAATATACACATCAGGCAAAGATCTCTGCCTTAAGCTAACTTTATATAGAATAGGCTTCATTGAGTAAGATCTACTACGGACCTGGCTCTCCTATTATTGTGAAGATTATATCCCGGTATCAGTTATACCTAGTATTGAACAAAGTTGGCAGAAGTTATAAATATAAATAGTACAAGCCACAGTACACTCTAAAAAATATTCGTAAAATTTACAAATGTTTTCTTTGTATTTTTACGAGGACTTCTAAAAGTACAAAGATTTCCGATTGAAAAATCATTAGTTTATGAAGTTACATAGGTAAACTTTGTAATACCACAAAGGAATTTTTTTTCTTATATATACCAATTGTTCCTGCACTGTAATTTTTTTTGTAAAGTATGACAGGGCACTTCTTTGTTGTTGTACAAACTTTTGTAAATGTTGAAAAATTTTCCTTGTAAAATAATGTTAAAAGTATTTTGTCTAAGAACGGTTTTTAGAAAAAAAAAAAAAAGGCTTGAATCCAGAAAATCAGTAAAAATTTAAATATTAAATTTTCGTTGTTATGTTAATATCCAGGCCTCTATAATAACCGAACTTCTAAAATACTCGCGTTTTGGTTTCTAAATAATTTTACTATTCGAAAACCTATCGCACTGAGGTTTATGGCTGTTGCAATTTTTTTTTCAAAGCAAAACGCAAGTGTTTTGGAAATTTGGTTGTTATAGATACCTGGATATTTTCATATTAAAACCTACAAAAACTTAAAATTTCCATTTTTATGGATTTTCTGGTTTCAAGCCCTTATTTTTCTGAAGACCGTTATAAATGTTTTACTATTGTACGCGGATGCACCGATTTTACCTAAAAATGTCTTGCTAGTGGTCATTTAATGTCACTGGTTCATATTTCGCTATTTTCAGAATATTAAAATTTTAATTCTTAAATGGAAAACGGCTGCATAAATATTTTTTCAAATTGTTTTTACTATGTCGTCTAAATTTTCTGAAGCAAGGAATGTAATAAATTCGCCTTTTTTTTTATAAATTTTAAGAAAGATTCTTTGAGTTGAAAACTGGACCAAATGAAATTATTTTTGTCACTGTAAAGCCGATATAAAAATATATATTCATAATAAATCTGTGTGACGTTTTACGATGTATGTTCCCTTTTAGCATTTTAAAACATCCAGTAAAACAGCGCAAATAATAATCCGTGGCTTTATGAAGTCCTGTTAGACTACATAATTGAGTGCTGAAGGTATAAGTACAAAATTGTATGTTTATGTAATGCAAAAAAAAAAAAAACTAGACTATAGTATTTGCCAACTTACTGAGCAAAATATTTCCTCGAGTAACGTTTTTGTGAAGAATGATCTATGTTCGAAAAAAGGTGGGGCATTAGTCGCTAGATTGTATTATTATATGTTTCCTTTTTTCTTCAATTCTGATAGTAAAAAAGTGAAATTTTTGATAGTAGCTTGAATTATACTTAACTTGCGCTACATTACAAACATAGCATTTAATCTTTTAACATATTTAGACCGTAATCAGTGAAACACTTTTAATTTATATTTAAATTTTCTGGGCTGTTTGCTGCCTAAATGTACGTTAAAAGTTCATATGATATGTTTGTACTATACTTCAAGTTGAATATTATTCAGGCTACTGTCGCAAAATTGATGTGTTTCTTCTAAGAATTTAAAGAAAAACGAAGAATAAAATAATTTAATAAAGCGACTGATGCTTCACCGTAATTGCGGTGCAAGAGATTACGCTTTTCAAATGTGTCATGCTGGGTAAATGTTTCCTCATAAAGTTATCTAAAACTTCTGTTTTGTAGTTTTTTTCTGTGTAAGCTTTCAAAAACGTATTTATTTTGATTATGGCTTTTAGCCTTTATTTATCAACCAAATAATTTTTAGAGAAGTTCAACGAAAATTTTAAGTGTTTTATTAATTTTATAATTATACGAGATATGATTGGTTTTGTAGGCGTACATTGGGACTGTTTTATACTTTAATGATAATTATTTAGTTTTCAAAGCTTTGTATAGTTGAATAATGGCATGTCAAATTCAAAATTTGCATGTAGTGGTTTTACACTAGAAAGTTAAACCAACAGACTTAACGAATTTAAATAATTAACACTGAAGAATAGTGTCACAGGCTACACAAATAAAGTATTTGAAACGAAATTGAAATTTTTTTAAATTTCTTGATTAGAAATAAAAATTGCTAATTTTCTTAATTAAAAAAAAACTAAACTAAATTTAATATTATTATTATTATTATATTTTTTTTTATTAATGGTTTGGTGTAACCCGTGATATTGTGTTCGTAAGTGTAAATCATTTCACTTCGGTAAGCCAGTAGGTTTTCCTTTCTAGCATAAAACAGTTTTATGTTAATTTGGACTTAGACTAAAACTATGATAGGTAAAAATTGCGTTACAGTAAAAAGCAGTCACAGCGTATGTCTACAAAACAAGTCACATCTCGTGCAGATATAGCAATTATTAAAACCATAATTTTTTTTTCAAAGAACTCCCTCTTCAATATTTCTCTTACCCTTGGCGTACAAATTCTTCGTTTTCAAGCTGTAATATTTGTTTTAGAGTATAAATAAGAAATGTTTGCTTGTAGAACCAGTTTCATGTATACGTTCTTAACATTTTTGCGCTAAATTGGCAATACTTGTTAAATGCTATGAAATAACTTTGATAGAATATACTAGTATACTATTTTTGAAATCTCTGTTTACAATTTGAATTTAACGCGTAAAACAAATTAAAATATGAGGGAAGAGTGTTTTACGTTCTCTTAACATCGAATTCTTAAGAGTCGATGAGGATGAAGTGAGGTGAAGGATCAACACAACAACCATGCCCGAGCCGGGAACGGTCTATAATAACCTTGCTGTCGACGAGAAATAAAGGCCACTTACTTTGCCGAGCCGGGATTCAAACCCAGGAGCTCCCGCATTATAGACCGGCTCTTAACTGACTACGCTATGGAGGCCGGCTAGCCATCTCATGATCCATGATTTCTACTGCATTTACGATAGTTATATTTTTATTCCTAAACGACAGCAGATATCAAAAAATTGTTCCACAGTTTTGTCAAAAATAATTTTTACTATGTAATCTAGTTTTCTTTCTAGACAAAAACTATATCGATTTGGCTAATAAGTTCATTAATGATTATTTACTGAATTGCATGGTTAGCAGAAACAGTTGTGCATTTTGTCTTCAGAAATTAAGTAACGTAATATAGGCCTACACTGTTTTTAACGAAACTGTGCAACAGTTTTTCGATATCCGCTCTGGTATAGGATTTTAAAAGTAATCATCGTAAAAGATGCAGACATGATGGATCGTGGACTTAACTCTGAGTTGTCTGTGGAACTCCAGCCAATAGCGTGCAAGAGGCAAGCAATTCATTCTCCAGTAACACGTCGTCTATCAAAGCAAATTTTGATTTGATATTACAGACATGATAAACATTAAACAACATAAGCATTGAATTGGTTCAACAAGAAGGCATATTTGGTTTATGCTCTAAGATAAATGTGACGACTTAAAACAAGGAGTACAGTTAGGGACCCTGTTTTTTCGCGAAAAAGAATTTTGCCCCAGATTGTTTCAGTGCCTTACGTACACATCTGCAGTTTTGCTTCATGGTTTTTCGCAGCGTGTCTGTGTGAAGAGCCGTATCTCATTTGGCTGAGCCAATTACAAAAACTGTCCTGCAACACCACACGTCTGTGATTTGCCGGTAGAATATCAAGGCACGTGACAGTTAAAATATCCAATCACTGACCACGATGCAGAACTGCAGATGTGCATGTAATTCACGGAAACAAAGTGAGGTAAAATTCTTTTCGCGAAAAAGAAGGGTTCCTAGGTATAGTGGACCGGCATGTAGCTCGCAGATAACGCATGTCGGGGAGGCTGGGTTGCAGCAGCTTCTCACTGGTCCAGCGCTCTCGCAGCGTGTTAGCGTCGCTCTGGTGATCACGGCAGTCATCCTAACAGCCTGGAGCCCAGCGTGGAGGGCAATGCGACGTGGAAGCTAGTCCGTCTGTTAATTAGCGCTGTGTCACATCGCCGCGCCGCAATGAATTTTGACAGCTTCGGAAACAGTGTATCCTTCCACCTGAATAACTAAGCGCTAACTCGAACCCCATGTTGCTCGAACTGTTGTTGAAGTGAATGGAGATTATTCTTTCTGTGACGGAACTACTTAACGTGCAATGCATTTGTAGGTATGTCTACACTATAAAAAGTGAGTGGGAGATTTTGGTCAGTTCTTAACATCAAGGTCTTCAGCGCTGGTGAGGGGTGACATGTGAGTATGGAGCAGTGCCGGAATGAAAGGGCGGGGACAACGGGAGCCCCCCCCCCCCCACCAAATAAACGCCGTGCGGTACTATTCCCACTCACAGAAATCCGTGGACCGACCCCGCCGTGAATTGAACTCGGATCACCTTGACGGGAGGTGAATGGTCTGACCATCTTTATTTATATTTTTTAATGCTAGGTTCCTTGGCGAGGTCTCATCACCGCCAACTAGCCAAACATTCCCCCTTCTCAGCTTTATTATTAGACAATTCCCCAGCTGTGACAGTTTTGTTTATTTGGACAATTTAAGTGACTAGAACGGAAAAACACACATTTTACACCTAGCCAACCCTGGGAATCGAACCCAGAACCCTTTCACCAAAGTCGGCCGACCATCCGGTCACCGTGGCCCCTGCGCTCTACAATTTTTTTTGTGTAACAATTGCAAGACATTTGTAGTTTTACAAACTAGTGTAAATGTACAGAAATTTTCCTTGCAAAGTTATTTGCTTGTGAAGTTACAAGGATTTTCTCCGTAAAAAGTTTTCGGAAAAAATTATAGTCCAGCAAAGTCATACGTTTACCGGAAATTACATAGTTATAAGCAAATCAGCACTTTCGAAAGCACTTTTCTGCAGTAAAATGCATATGTACGTTGATTTCATGTTTCTGAATTAAAATCAAATAATTTGTAATACTGATAAGTAGATTGAATGGATACTAATGCAATTATTGAGTCCTGCGGTCTAAGAGTAAACTACGTGGTATCTAAGCGCGAGGATGCGGGTTCGAATCCTGGTTTATCAAGTATTTTTCAATATAGTTACGTATGCCATTAATATGTTCAAAATGTTTTTGATACATAAGTTTAGTGTCATGGCTAACGTAAAATTTGTACTTTTAAATTATTTTATATGTCTAAAACTTGTAATTTTACAATCATATAAGTTGTATTTTTATAAGAAATTGCCATTACGATTTTACAAGGGATTTCTTTGGCAACTGGGTTTTCAATGATTCTTCATGTAAAAAGACAAAATCATTTTAAAGCACACTTCAGAAAGTGTCTTTGTAAGTTTAAAAACTTTAATACGTCCATTAAAACACGATTATTAAGTTGCTCAAAATTCCTATTTTTTTTTCAGACAGCTATATCTGTGAAAATACTAACCTTATTCGAATAACACGAAAAAAAACTTAACTTTATACCACACTTTCCGCTAGATAAAACAATATGGTCACCACTTAAAGTGCCATAGGTAAGAGAACATTAGTAAAGCACTGCACACCAGTTAAGTGGCGTGTGCATAGAGCATATTGCATTACATACCCAAATAACGGTGCTCTTAACGCTTCATAGAGTTTATATTTCACGCACACAATCGTAGCCTACCTAGGGAGCTACCTAAAACGAAGATTGCCCGAAGTTTACCTCCTCCGTCGGACAACTTATACGACGAAAAATAAATGTTACAGTGAAATAATGCATGTCATTGAGAAATAGTTTCATTTATTATGTTGATAAGTTAAATGTAATAACAAAAATTATATTATGGACATGCGAATTCCGAGGCACCTCTCTTCATCCTTTATTCTTGTTTCCAACGTTACCGTAATGTCAAATCCCTACGTGGCGAAGCAGGTTGCCCCTAACTGTCGCAATGTATCCCCTGGTTGCGGTAGCAATGATGTCATTGAGCAATTTCATTATAAACGCAGTTTTAAGGAAACTTTCCCCTGAACGTAGTATAATAGAAGCTGAAGTGCATGGTTCCAGCAGGAGCGATGTGTCCTCTTAGTCAACGTCTCTGGTGCAAGAAGGACGATGACGTCTCTCTCGAAGGAAATAAGGCACTCTCGCTGGATCTCTGTGAGTCTTCCACGCCGCTTAGCCCGCTGGAAGGGAGCGACTATGTTCCAGCAGCATCTCCTCTCTGGAACCTGATTGCCACTCTCGAAGACACCGCGTTAACAGTCTTCTTCTTTTGTCGAGCGCAAGCTGTAAATTCTCTCACCCCCATACCTCCTGCCTTACACGTTTGTCACTCTGCGTGCGGACTGCTGCTAGATCCTTGGCGAACAGGAGGGTGGAAGGAGGAGTAGGAGAATTAATTACACGTGACTTCTCCAGGGCGATGTTTATTTTTCGGTCGAGGAGAGCTCGCGAGGTCGCACCCGCCGGCAGTTTGCATACTAGGGTTCGAGGAATTCTCATTACCCTATCCACCCCTTGACCACCGACTGACGTCGCGTCTTTCCCCTGAGGGGTTTAGAGTTTCCAGAACCACGCCAGCTAGCCGGCAGCATCAACCTACACCGTCTGTCTACCCCTTCACTGGTGCAACGACCTGTGCTTGGTGACTAGAACTTGCAGCTTACACGTTCATATATCATCTGTCATCCGTTATTTATCATCGTTCATACATCTAAAACCTATCATATGAAGGGGTGATATTCATTGTGGTGTAATGTACAACAATTTTGTAGGTCGGTCTTATTCATACTGTACACATTTTTCAAGGGAATTTTCTGTTACAAATATTTTACTCTTTTTAAAATTCCTGAATACCTCTTAAGTATTGTAATTATGTACTGTGTTTAGCACGTAATTACAAATAATTGTTTACGAGCAAAACATTTTAACTGTCTTTCACCATTACACATCTAAGCCCCTCATATATAATCTATCATATATTCTCTATCATCTCAGCTATCACTTAATGTAACCTATAACAAATAAATTATCGTATCATATTTCATCCATCGTCTATCAATTATCGTGTATAATCTATCACAACACTGAAAGAATTTATCTCATATTATTTGGATGAATATAGCGATACAAATATTTACTTCAGCTAACAAAATATTTTGCTACCGCAACAAATTAACAAAGTAACACTCATGAATTGTTTGACCCAACAAAATATGTAGCTTATTTGGCTTACGGTCTGACCGTAAAATGTCTGGTTGACGCAAGTGTAATATTTTGTTCGGATCACAAAAATACATTTTGTCGCACCAACCTAACCTCCACGTTTGCGAACGCCGTTTGTTTGTAACCACGCCTCGAGTGTTGGCGTTTAACGAGCATGTGACGTTCACCAATGTTCAAGTCGTGGTTGCTAATGAGCGGTCCTCAGTGCGACCACTCACGGGTTCTATTATGTGTGCTACCACTTATTCAATTTTTAATGGTCCGCCACAAAAATATATGTGCGCCCAAACAAATATTTACTTGTACTGACCAAATATTACACCTGGGCAACAAAATAAAAACTACACAGTAAAAAAAATTTGTACATTTACAAGGAAATTCTTGTACCGTAATATCAGAACATTATCAGTCAGATAATAACAATAAGATGTCAGAAACCTTTTTAAAGTGGTTACAAATATCGTAAACAACTTTGGGAACTAGTACAATAATGTTAATCAGCAGATTTTTCGAATTGAAACAAAATAAACCTTGGAGACCTTTCACATTTTACAAAACATTTCGTACTGTCACAAAATTTTTTTTTGGAAACTAGTTTCCAAAAAAAATTTTTGTAACACTACAAGCAATTATTGTAAAATGAACCAGATATTAGCTGTAAATATACAAAATTTGTTTGTATATTTACAGAAATGTTTGTAAATGTACAAAGAAATTTGTAAATTTACAAGATTTTTGTAAATTTTACAAAATATTTTCGTAGTGTTACAAAAAACTTTTTTGGAAACTGGTTTCCAAAAAACTTTTTTGTAAAAGTACAAAATTTTTTTTACTGTGTACAAAGTAAATTAATTTCAGCAGAAAAAATATTTATTCCGCCATATGTATACAAATTATTTAGCTGCGTCAAGCGAATTTTTCGTAACTCACCTAAAGCTTTCTGTCAATGCATGTGTGCGTGAGGGAACAGGATATACTGGGCGACTCAGAACGGGTGTGTTAAGTTTGCGTTCGAACATCTTATGTAGATCGTAAATAGATGCACGGTTTTGTCGCGAAAAGAATTTTGCATCACTTTGTTTCAGTGTCTTACGTGCACATCGACAGCTCTGCCTCATGGTTATTGGCAGCGTATCTTTGTTCAGACATATCTCTCATTTGACTGCACCTATAAGAATAAGGCAGTTGTGACCACGGCCGTAGAAGAACAGGTCTGGACACTCGCCTGGAAACTTGACCCCTTGTTGTTTGGCTGCTGTTCACTAAGTTCACGATAATGCTATATGTTTTTGGCGCTGCAGTTAGGGCGGTCGGCTCAAACTCCGCCCACTTCCCTCCAACTAAGATAAACAATTTATCAAAACGTATTTTTTTTTATCAATTAATGAAATACTTCCTTCGCTCACAATTTAAAATCATGGCTCCAGAAATCTTTATTTACTTTATAATGTTAACAATGGAAAAAAAGTGGGCGGAGTTTTGAGTCCGACCACCCGGATTACAGTGCCAAAAAGTACAACGTTCTCGGTAACATTGTGAACTACAGCCAAACAACAAGGAGGTCAAGCTAAATACATTGGTAGATAGGCGAGTGTCCAGTCCTGTTCTTCTACGACCGTGATTGTGACATCATACGTATGTGATTTGCCAGTATAAACCCAAGTCAAGTGATATTTAAGGGGTCCGCTTCGTGGCACACGTGCTTGTGTGAGTGAGGTATGGTGCTAAGGGCGACGTCGTATTGGCCATATAATGGTGCGTCGCCTCTACGCTTAAGGCGTGCAGTCTTCGCGAAAAAAAAAAAAACAAAAAACAAATTTCCTATGGGACTTTAAGTGGTGACACTATTGTTTTATTTATTAAATCACTTTACTAAAGTCCAATGCAATACCCTTAAGTGGTTTCACATGTATTTGGCTAGTATAATTTCCGCTATAGCATTTTGAAAACCCCGTTTTAACCCATTTTGACGTGCCCTAAAAGGGGATTTCTAATACTTGTGTTGTCTTGAAAGTACTTAAGGGCAGTCGTCTGAAGTGTGTATGCTTTTCGTAGGGAAACGGCGTGAACACACGTGTATTAGTTTCGGTGTAAAACTTTTTCTTCAAACACGCTGCAGTGTGATTTTATGGCAACGAGGCGGGCCTCTTAAAACATCCAATCCCTGACCATCAAGCTGAGCTGCAGATGTGCGTCACTGAAACAAATTGGTGCAAAAATATTTTCGCCATAAAATCGTGGTTCTGCTTATCATATTTCGGGATGTCTGTGAAGTGAATATGGTGCAGTGACGAAACATGGGTGTGTTCCAAAGGAAGTGGTACTTACCTATTATTTTGCCGGACTCAGAGTTGTATATGGACTGGTACGGGTAAGTACTCTCTCCAGCCATGTAGCGTCCGAAGGTGAGCAGTGTATTCTTCAGTAACACATCTGCCATATCAAAATAGTCACTGGTTTCTTCCTACAGACGTATTAAGAGACCAATAAATTGTTTCAGGCGCATGTATGCAACCCGCAGTAATACCATATTAATCAAGGCTAATCTTAATACCGCTATATGAATAAGTTAAGATTATTACACACATCAACATTATCGTCGGTCGTTCTTAATTTCGCTGCGTTCGCCGAAGTCAAGTATAAAGAACGGCTGACTACAAATTTTGCACGACTTTTTTCTGTATCACGTTGATAATATAACCGTTCGTTATGCTTGGTTTTGCAGAACGCAGCTCATGTAAGAACGGCTGCATCTTTAATAAAATGCTAATACAATTTTAATACACGTAAAGATTAGCCTTAATTTATATGCGGTTAATGTGGGTTGCATACATGAGCCCGAAACTCTGGGACAGCCTCTGCCTTGTGTTCAGGGTGTATAATCGGATATAATATCGCTTATCTTTAAACACGACCACGCTCTGTAAATGATATTTAAAAAAATATGTATAAGCGGTTCGCAATAAAGTGAGGACTCAAAAACCCTTGGTTAATTTCTATTTTCAGCCATTTAGTATCTTTCTAACCTCTCTGGACACGTCGCTTGATGGTTACGAGTGTAAGATAAACTGTGCAGTCAGTAGTAACCTGTGTTGTTTGATGATAAAAAGTAATTAATTGTATAAAATACAAGTTCGTTGATTTCAGTTGCCTTTATTTCAGTATTGTAGAATTAAAATAGGAAAATACACACAACTATACTCGGTGACTCGCTGCCAACCATACAAGCTGTAAGGCAACTACAGTTATTGTTGGAGTATATGCAGTAACAGTTAGTGATATTTTTCAGAGGTTATATATTTAATGCTTATACTTTATCCCGAACGACTTTTACTTAGTCTTTCATTGTTATGACACTTTTCTCGTTGTTTGATTTCAAGTGGTGTTACAATATGGCATTTTCAGGGTAGAATTACTTCAAACAAATTGCGGACGAATTGAAATCACATTTTGACCTACTTTTGCATAAGTTACCACCACGCTAAATTAGTACTCTCAGTCCTAACCCATCCTATGTATTAGAGTAACATATGAGGTCGAGTTCTCTCAGCAGATTTTTTGTAGGTATTTTCTGGGTATGCACCAGCATTGGAAACTTTGTACCTCCAAAAATATTCGTTTGTGGGACATTTGGTGTAGGAAAATGAAATAACAGCTCGGTATTTAACACAAATATTTAGTATCCCAACATATTAATGGTCTCTTACATTTTACGAATCTACGTACAATAAAACTGTGTATTTAAAAAACTACAAAAGTACGTTTAATTTGAACGCTCACTTCCCCTCGGACAGCACAATGCCCTTGAAGAGGAAAACATGGTGGGGGTAGAGAGGGGAAAGTGTAGATTTCGACGAGGGTTTTTTTTTTTTTTTTTTTTTAAGGAACCATTCCAGCATTCGCCTGGAGTGATTACGGAATACCCTGGAAAACCGAAATCGGGATGGCCGGAGCCTGGGATCGAACCGAGTTTTCCTGAAATAAGCCGCGTACCATACAAACTTAAAAGTTGAACATAATTTTGAATAAAAAGACTGGCTACTAAAGCGATACGATGTCCCATAATTCAGTATAACTTTTTTTATATTCTTAAAATATCTAATAATTAAATCTTTGACAAAAATTTAACTTGGATGTAAAAAAATCCTTATAGGGTGCTTGATGTCAGTTGTCTTAAAATTTTTATCGCTAGCTATTCGTAAAAGTACAGTCATTATGCAGAATTAGTAGAAGGTATCCCACGCTTTTTTATATTACACTTATTTCTTTTGAAATGGGATTTGTTCTTATTTTTAGCTTATTAAAAATTATGGTTAACTTAAATACGGGACATCCCATCGCGGTCTTAGAAAATAATTTTATTTAAAGATTATTTCAAACTTATAAGGTTTATATTGCTACAAATGAGTGTACTTTGTAGTTTTTTTAACTACATGTATTTATTATTTTTTAGTCTTAAAATAAAATGTAAAATATAAGTAGTGGTTTATTTCAAATTGATTTGTTTAAAGATTTTTTTCCTGTCGCAACCAGATTACACTTTTTTTTATAATGGGTGAGAATAGCAGGTAATAGCTATGACATTATTATATTGTCATCGATTCTTAATACTTGTTAAAAGTTTCAAACAATTTAA
>PNEQ01032546.1:20838-79624 GCA_003012365.1 Medauroidea extradentata
TTTTTTAGATTTCATTACCCAAAGTACCACGTTTTTTTTATCGTGAAAAAAAGCAAAAATGAAGGAAATTATTTTTTTTTTGCTGACGAATGGTACATTATTTTAAAAAACGCATCCACAGTATTGTACATCGTGTGACTGCACATTGACTCAAATTTTTTCAAAGATTTTGGTTAAAAAATATTTGAGTTATTGGCACCAGTCTGGAAAATGTGCAAATTGAGTTGAAAACTTTCATTACAATCATACATACATCTCTGCATGGTGCAAAGGTATCAATTTCACGGAAACAGGACGTTAGACCTCTAAACGTTTGTACGGAAGAAATTCGCATACCAGATTCAAATAGTTATTACTGTGATACGGCTTACATAGCCGATTAAAGTGGTTAGAAGTAGGTTACTGTTTAACTACGGTAGTCTTACGTGCACGTGAACTGACAATAATAATGCAGGTTTTTTTTAATACTTGACTTTTCAAAGACGTATTGTATTTCGTGTATGTATATATGTATATATGGATTTCCGTTATTAAATGTAATTATAATTTGAAATTTTCTGTAATTATATGTTTCCCTCACTCAACTGATTGACAAACATTAGTTATACGCTTGCAAAAATTGAATAACAAACGCTGAATGGCCTTTCAATAAGAATTCTTCTCTCTTTTGACGTCATACCTCCAACTCACAAAAGCGGCTGTTTTATTGGTTGATTTTGTTCTGTGAACTATGACCGGAGTGAGAGTTCTCGGACTATACAGAATGTAATTATAAAAACATTCTATATTTTTAAGGTGGTATTCTGCACAAAAACAAAACACAAATGTCTAATACACGGGTTGC
Source organism: Medauroidea extradentata (assembly GCA_003012365.1). Taxonomy (NCBI): domain Eukaryota; kingdom Metazoa; phylum Arthropoda; class Insecta; order Phasmatodea; family Phasmatidae; genus Medauroidea; species Medauroidea extradentata. Next base: position 21,683 of record PNEQ01032546.1, read on the forward strand.
GACCTAAAAAAATTATTTTATTTGGGCACAAGTTAGAGTTAAGATATTTGTAAGTTCGTGTCACTTTCGCAATCGGCCTTGGACTTGACACCTCGTGGAAGGCGCAGAACAAATAGTAAAGAAGCATCTTAACTAGTACCTAATGGTGTGGTATCACTGGGCGAGCCAGCAGCCAATGAGCATTGGCTGTGTGATTGACTACACATATTCTTGCCGGCCAGTCTATAGGTGAGTGAACTCGCACATTTTTTCAGATGTCTTTATACGGGTAGTAAAATCTATACCGTTAGATCTATGCGCACTTGTACGCAGGTACTCCATGCGAGTTCGTTCGCAATAACGTATATTTTTGTCCCAGGGAACCACGCACTCTTTGTAACACTCCTAGTTGGTCTCAAACGTGCTGTCAGCCATTGACGCAGTGTTCTTGTAGTGCTTGTACATCACTTAAGGCGGTTGCATGCACAAAAGCCTTCAGATGTCCCCATAACCAAAACTTCAAATGGTTTAAGGGAAGGGTTCACTGAAAATTCTAATTGTTTTAAAAACATTTATACGTGTGTACGACGGTGGCCGAGTGGAAGCCGACCCCCCGCGGCTCAGTTGGTTGAGCGGCCGGCTTTGGAGCGGGGGGTTCTGGGTTAGATTCCCAGGTCTGGCTGGGTGTTAATTTGTGTTTGTCGAATTGGTCTCAAATATTGTCACTATACAAACTGTCTCACGAAAATTACTGGGGTCACTCAAATTAAGTCACATTAAAAGGGGGAATGTTTGGTGCAGTGTTGATGCGAAGCTTCCGCATCGCCACTGCACCAAACATTTTTTGTAAAAAAAAAAAGTGGTCAGACCATTCGCCTCCCACCAAGGCGATCCGGGTTCAATTCCCGGCGGGGTCGATCCCCGGATTTTCGCATATGGGAATCGTGCCGGACGATGCCGTTGGTCGGCGGGTTTTCTCGAGGATCTCCCGTTTCCCCCGCTCCTCCACTTCGGCGCTGCACCTTACTCACCTCATGTCACCCTTCACCAGCGATGTTAAGCGATGATCAAAATATCTAACTCACTCATTCACTTAAGTACTTGCGTTTTACTTGCAATTGCATTCCTGGAAAGTTCTGCCACTGTAAACAAGAAAGTTTGCTGTGTCGCACTCTTGTAAAGGAAATCAATGCTGCCCTTCATTTCATTACAAAATTGCGGTAAGGTAAAGTAAGTGGTCTTTACGTCTCTTTGACAGCGAGGTCATCAGAGACGGTCACACATCTTTACACAAGGACAGGAGCTGGGAGAGGAGTCGGCCATGGCCTTTGTCAGGGAACCATCCCAGTATTTGCCTGGAGCGATTTCGGGTAACCATGGAAAACAGAAATTAGGTTGGTCGGAGCCGGAGATCGAACCCGGGTCCTCCAGAATGCGAGTCCAACGTGCTACAGTTGTGCCATCTCGCTTTGTCTTGTCATATTGGCAGTATCATGACTTGTGGGTTCGAATATCTGACTGTAATATTTCTAATTCAGGTAATTTTCCCTCTCACGTAAAGGAATATTAATTATCACACATGCACACACACACACACATATTTTTTTTTTTTTAATTTTTTTTTTTGTAGTTTTACAGAGTTAATTAAGTTGAAAAAAGTTTTCAGCGAATATCAACATCAATATTTTATAAAACAGGTAGTCACACGCAACTTAGCAACGCTTTTCCCGACATAAGGCTTTCCATAAGACAAACAGCTGGCGTACTCAAATGCAGCGGCATAGGAATTACTTTCAAGCTCTAATTCAGATGGTTGTTTAGCTGCATGAATACATTAATTGTTTGTAAGATAAGAAAAATACTGAATATGTGGCTAACAACGAGGCTCTTATGGTCGTATCTGTGACTTGCAAATCAGACGTTTTTACTTCAATGTTGTAAACTAAGTAATGTAATAATTCCCTTCTCGTAATGATTGGTACGTTACTGGAAAATTATTAGGAGTTTCTTTAAACGTGTCATATGTAGAAATAATGGCTAGAGATGATAGTTTATCGTGGGAAAACTTGACTGTTTGCTGGGTTTCAACGCACGTTGAGCTTACCAGAAGATTACTGGCTTTCTCTTGTTCATGGAGTTGTTGCCCTATTTGACTGAGCCAATAAGAATACCGGTATTGCAATATTTGATGCATGTTATTTGTCTGCAGACAGCTACGTTGTGTCAGACGTATATCATCCAATCATACATGTCACATGAAACTAAAGTGTTTTCAAGGACGTGTAGGAACAAAACATTTCACGATATCTCTAATGATGGCATATCGCGAAATTTTTTTGGATCACCATAACCTTGAAATCCTGTAGTTTCTTGCAACGTGTGTGATTGTTAGGGATACGATTTTGTCGCGAAAATATTTTTGCCCCACTTTGTTCCAATGTCTTACGTGTACACCTGCAGCTCAACTTCATGGCTATTGACAGAGTGTTTTTGTGCAGAGTCATTATTAATTTGACTGTGCCAATCAGCACACGGATAACTGCCACACATCACGTCTGTGAATTGCGGGATTAACCTCCACACGCTGGGTGTTACGGCATCCAATCAATGACCACAAAGCAGATAATTAGGTGCGCACGTAAGGCACTGAAACAAAGTGCTGCAAAAACTACCGGGCCCTAGTGATTGTTTTACATGCGTCTCACGTTACGTCTAGCCTGCAGGCCAATATAGGTCGTTCACAATAAAGTGAGCACGGCATAAAGTTTTCTTTCTGCCGTTTTGCAGTTATCTTTACTGTTTTTAATATGAGAACTTCCACGTAACTAAATATCACTGCAATCATTTCAACGCTCTCAACTTGAAGCCTGCTACATTGTTATTGACTGTGAATATTTTCAGTTTGGTATATCAGTTGATTTTAGTGTCGTACGTAAAACCCTAACATTAAATTTTGACATTTACAAGCAATTATAAAAAAATAGATAAGAAAATTTCATAAGAGTAAAATTTTGTCACAATTTATGTCTAAAATAATGAAATGAATCTGGCACAAATATAAAATAATATTATGATGACGAAAATTGACGTAGAGCGTGCCCTTAACGAATTACCCAATAAAACATACTTATAATTAATTTCAAGTTCTGCTGAGTGTTTATAGTGAACAGCCTATAACAGGCATCACATCTTACAATAGCTGAACGTACGTTGAAACCCAGCAAACAGCCAAGCTTGTACGCGATAAACCATTATCTTTAGTCACATGTAATAGATGTTACACTGATAATTGTTTTGATAGCGTTTCAAGGGAAAAAATTATTAGGCCCGACTATACACCCAGGCATTAAAATGCATATATGAATCGACCAATAAGAATGTGTTTCTATTTCTGAAGTCATGTTACTGGATAATTCGTTCGTTGCTTCCTGCATGTCATCGTCTGGAGATTTACCTGCACCTTCCAGTTTTCACAGAAAAACTTACAGTTGTGTACTTCATTTCAAAACACCATTTCACTCGAATCTCGTCTATACTGTTCATCACTAACGAACTTTAATTATATGTACAGGATTGGGAAACTGGTGGGTTTATAATTTGTTTACGAGAGAAGCACCGTATCTAATAATTATTCTTATTATTTTTTAACTGTTAACTTAGAAAACAGTCTTGATTTTATTGGCATACATGAAACGAAGTTGCAAAGGGCTTTGCCTGCCGCTCCCTTTCATTTATGCGTACGTACGAATATTGTGTCAGCCGCTCCCTTTCATTTATGCGTACGTACGAATATTGTGTCAGAAAAATTGTCTGGAAGATTTTATTAATATCTCGTAGTAGCCTTTCAAGTTATTTGAATGAAAAATACACTCTTGGACCTATTTCAAGTATATCAGACATTTCTCATTTGTTTACTACGACAACGAGTGAAGGACGGATCTGTCAGCAGCCCTTGTCACCGATGACCACTCCGTGACATTGGCGGAGAGAGGACGACCCAAGAGGAAGTAAAGTCAAAAATCAAAAAGAACTCTCTAGGTTCTTACAGAAAAGTCAGTATAGAAAGAATAATAAATAAGAGCACGTCTAAAGTACGTCACTAGGGAAAATATTTTCTTAAAAAACGTCACTGTTTTTCAGGTCTTCTTTACGTTTATGTACAGGTTGTCAAGTTATTTGTCAATGCAAACTGTGCGGTGTGAATTACTGACCTACACTAAGAAGAAATAGTCTTTGAAAAAAAATCGTCAGTCCCTTTAATGTAGGAGAAAATTTACTTTAAATAAACTTCCTCACTCCCCCCTCCTCCCCTACAACAAAAAAAATAGTATGTGGAAATGTGGGGTAAGGTTGTTCGTAAATACGAACTGCACCACGTGAATAAGTGAACAAAACTGAGCATAAAATAGACCTACTTTCGGTAAAAGTCACAAGGCTCTTAATTTACAAGATATGTCCAAAATATCAGTGAGCGGGAATATAGGGTTGGTTGTTCATACTAACTTGTCATTTTTCTCGCAAACAAAGGACATAACGACTTTTTACCAAGTATTATCCTCTTTGTTTTGGTCACATTTTCACGCAATGGAGTATGCATCCACGAATTACCTTACCATTTACTTTCAATATGTTTTTTTCTTTAAAGAGTACCACGGTGGCCGAGTGGTCAGACTATTTGCCTCCCACCAAGGCGACCCGGGTTCGATTCCCAGCGGGGTCGACCCCCGGATTTTCGCATGTGGGAATCGTTCCGGACTATGCCGTTGGTCGGCGAGTTTACTTGGGGATCTCCCGTTTTCTCCGCCCTTTAATTTCGGCTCTGCCCCATACTCACCTCATGTCACCCCTCACCAGTGCTGAAGACCTCGATGTTAAGCGCTGACCAAAACCTCTCATTCACTCACTTTTCTTCAATGAAATTTTTCTCTTAGTAAAAATGCAGTATACTTAGTTTTTTTATATCAGAATCACTCGGTGCAGTCCACGTCTGTGAATTATCTGAAAGTCCTGTATATTTTTGTTCGAGAAACCAACGATATTCATTTCCGTTTTTAACGTTGATTTATGTACCACGCTGTCTTCAAGAAACAGTGCAACGTCGTAGTGGATGTTGAAGAACGTTGGCTCCTTAGATAGGAGCCGCCTGTTTGTTCTAACAAGCTGGAACATCTAGCTGGGAATGTAGCAAGCACTTCTTACAAACAGTCTCCTGCAGTATTTAACACCGGCAACAACATCTGTGTTCTTGACGCCTCTACTTGGGCTCGCATATCTCCGAGTTCCTGAGTGAGGAGCTGGCAGACGGACTAAAAATAAGAAACGCCCCTCCCATCTCCACTAAACTATTTCGGAAAGAGTGCGATGCCGGCAGGTCAGCGACCTGCTATTTATAAAATGAAAAATTTCATATCCAGTGGGACTCACGAAACGTAGTTTACACCTTACATTCCGAATCGCCAGACACTAATGGCGTTCCATCTTTATAACTTCGCTTAAACTGGCAATGGCGTCATCACTATTGGTTTCACATCTTCAGATTCACAGTCTGGACAAGGAAAAGGGAAGGGGGAAGGAACTTATACCACGTGTTGGAAATTGACGTATAAAATTACATGTGCAGGATATCACGCATTGGTGCAAATTTCTCATATAGTATTTACTTGCAATATACAAATAAATACAGTTTTCAAAACGATACATCTTTCGCCCGTGAAAAAAAAAGTTCTTCCTTATTTTCAAAACAAAAGTTGTAATGTTTTGGGTGCAACAAATCTGCTAAGATCACTAACACAAAAACTTTTGGTACAAAATATTGTCTATGTGCACGTGATAAAACAGCGACGCGATACTTGTTTATTGTTATTACGTTACTTTAAAACATTGATCTTATAAATCACTTTAAAACTCTTGAAGCCCAAAGGTAAGGACACGTTATTTATAGTAATTTTCATCGTCATAATTTTAATTTTATATTTGTAAGTTTTTTCTTACTTTACAAAAAATTTACTAAATTTTGCTCTTGTGAAATGTTTTTATCTCTTATGGTTTTTATGTAATGGCTCACAAATGTCAAAAATTGCATGTTACGGTTTTATGTACAACATTAAAACCAACTGACATACCAAATTGAAAAAATTTCACACTAAATAACCATGTCAGTGGACATATATAAAAACAAAATATGAAATGTTTTTCTATTTAAATAAAAATTCTGAAATTCGAAACGAAAAGTAAAACATTCAACAATTTGTGGAAAATACAAAAATATTTGCTTTTTGTTTTTATATATGTCAACTTGAAGCCTGCTACAGTGTTATTGACTGTGAATATTTTCAATTTGATATGTCAATTGATTGTAGTGTCGTACGTGAAACCGTAACAAGCAAATTTTGATATTTACAAGCCATAAAAAAAAAAAAAAAAAAAAAAAAAGATAAGAAAATTTCATAAGAGCAAAATTCTTTCACAATTTATGTCTAAAATAATGAAAAGAATCTGGCACAAATATAAAATAATATTATTATGACGAAAATTGCTGTAGAGCGTGCCCTTAATGAGTAACCTACAGGCAGTGGCGGCTCGTGGGTTGTTGCCAGGTAGGGCTGCAGTTGCCAAGAGCTGTACAGGGTTGTGCGCTGGTTGACTCTACAGCCACTGTCACGCAGCTGTGCAGGTGCCCCTTACTACTGAGTGCTCACAACAGATCTAGTAGCCAGTAAATATTTCATGCTCGTTGGTCTACGGCGTGTTCATCAAGAGTGTACAGTTCCGACTATCTGCTGCCCCACCTGACAACAACTCACGAGCCGCCACTGCCTATAGGCCTACTAGTAGGGCGTGAAACAATAGACTGATTGATTAAAGAGATTTAGGTAAGCATTTATCATCTAGGTCACGGTCGTAGAAGTACAGGTCTGGACACTCGCCTATCTACCATTGTATTTTGCTTGATCCCCTTGTTGTTTGGCTGTTGTTCGTCAAGTTACCGAGAATGTTGTACTTTTCGGCACTGTAACCCGGGCGGTCGGACTCAAACTCCGCCCACTTTTTTCCATTGTTATCATTATAAAGTAAATAAAGATTTCTGGAACCATGATTTAAAATTGTGAGCGAAGGAAGTATTTCATAAATTGATAAAAAAAAAAAATACGTTTTGATCAATTGTTTATCTTAGTGAGAGGGAAGTGGGCGGAGTTTGAGCTCGACCGCCCGGATTACAGCGCTAAAAATGTATCGCATTCTCGGTAACTTGGTGAACTGCAGCCAAACAACAAGGATGTCAAGTTTCCAGGCGAGTGTCCAGACCTGTTCTTCTACGGCCGTGATCTAGGTCTATAGCGCTGGTGAGCAATGGCACGATGTAAGTACTGGACAGTGCCGGAATGAAAGATTGGGCGAAACTGGAGATCCCCGAGAAAACCCACCGACCAGCGACATCGTCCGGCACGACTCCCAATTACAAAAATCCGGGGACTGACCCCGCTAGCAATCTATCCCAGATCGCCTTGGTAGAGTCCAGCCTATGGTCGTCGAACCCGCGAAATTTCTGTGTGTCTATCTATAGACTGCTATAGTCGAAGAAGAAAGCTGCCTTCTTACTGTCTGGTCACTCGAAACATAGCTGGGAGCTCACGGCTTGATGGCTTGTGGTTACGCCTAGTTGTCAACGACTTGACCCGCCCACTTGGGAGCATTTGACCCTGCGGCTCTGTCAGTGACCTCGACTGTCGTCACCGCGACCCGCTGTTCCTTGTTGGTGCTCGTTGTCATTCGTGCAGCGTTTGTTGCATTCCGCCCTCTTAGCTTCCTCCATTTCAGTGATGAAAAATTAATGAGGCGTAAACATGCTACTCATACGGTCGACACGTATTTGAGGTGAGGTGAGAAGGCTTTACAACTCTTTAACAACGACGTCTTAAGGACGTTCAAGTGGGGAAATATCATACATTTCCAGTACACGAAAAAAAAAAAAACACAGAAGAAGTTACCAGCGTAACTGATAAGCCTACTTTCCTCACAGAGGGGGCAAATTAACCCTGGAAGTCTCAATCGTTTATGTAATCTACGAATATTAAATGATAAAATTTATTTAGTTGCATAAACGAAATATACTAAAGGCAATTCAGCTTGCTAAGTAATATGCGAGTATTCAGTTCATTTAATTGGGATAAATTTTTTCTGTTATGTATTTCTATCATGAAGATAAAAAAAAATAACCACCATTTTCAAAATATTACAGAATGATGAACAAAATATACAAAAGTTAAGTCAGGCTTGTATTCAGTATATGTGTACCAGGATTGATGTACTTATGAAAATAAATCCTAAGATATGTATCACTACGCTAAATAAATGAAATTGGAAATTATTTTCAAAATATGCACACAGAATAAATTAAATACACAAAGGTCAAGTAAGTTTTGTATGTAGTATACGTGTACCAAGTTTACAAAATTCTGAAAAATACTACCCAAGATATGATATACTATGCTAAAAATATAAAAATGGCCACCATTTTCAAAATATGAAGACAGGCAGAACTAAAATAACATAAGTAGTGGCAGATTTGAAAGTAGTATATGTGTACCAATTTTGGTGAAATTGTGAAATATAAATATATATATATATATGATAAGTAATACTATGTTAAAATCATAAAAAACGGCCACCATTTTCAAATTATAAACACGGGATGAACGAAATACATATAAGTGAAGTCAGATTTGTATGCAGTATATGTGTACAAAGTTTCGTGAAATTTTGATAAATATTTCCTGAGATATGTGACACAATACTAAAAATGTATAAATGGCCGCCATTATGAAAATATGAACACAGATTTAATGCAATACAGAAAAGTCAAGTCAGCTTTCTATGTAGTATATGTGTATAAAGTTTGGTGACGTTCTGATAAATATATCCGCAGATATGAGATACTATGCTAAAAATATTAGGATTGCCGCCATTTTGAAAAACATGTACACTGGATGAACGAAATACTTAATTTTCAAGTTAGCTTTGTATGTAGTATATGTGTACCAAGTTTCGTGAAGTTCTGAAAAATATTTCCTAAGATTTGTGATACAATGCTAAAAATATAAAAAATGCCGCCATTTTTTAAAAATTAACACAGGATGAATGAAATACAACTAATCCACTGAACATGTATGTAGTATATGTGTACCAAGCACGGTCGTAGAAGAACAGGTCTGGACACTCGCCTATCTAACAATGTATTTTGCTTGACCTCCTTGTTGTTTGGCTGTAGTTCGTCAAGTTACCGAGAATGCCGTACTTTTTGGCGCTGTTTCCGGGCAGTCGGACTGAAACTCCGTCCACTTTTTTCCATTCTTAAATTTATAAAGTAAATAAAGATTGCTGGAGCCTTTTCTTAAATTTATGAGCGAAGAAAGTATTTCATAAATTGAAAACAAATACGTTTTGATAAATTGTTTATCTTAGCGGAAAGGAAGTGGGCGGAGTTTAGTCCGACCGCCCTAACATCAGCGCTAATAAAACGCAATATTCTCGGTAACTTGGTGAACTACAGCCAAACAACAAGGGGTCAAGTTTCCATGCGAGTGTCCAGACCTGTTCTTCTACGGCCGTGGTACCAAGTTTGGTGTCGTTTTGATAAATATATCCTAAGTGTTAGGATATGTGATACGATGTTAGATGTATAAAAATGGACGCCATTTTTAAAATATGAACACATCGTGAACTAAAAAGACAATATTCAAGTCAGTTTTGTATTAAGTATACGTGTACCAAGTTTGGTGAAATTCTGAAAAATATTTTCTAAGATATATGATACTATCCTAAAAATATGTAAATGGCCGCCATTTTGAAATTATGAACACAGTATGAACGGATTGCACAAAAGTCGTGTCAACTTTGTTTGTAGTATATGTGTACCAAGTTTGATGAAATTCTAAAGTACAGTTCCTTAGGTATCTAGTTTGACCAAAAATTTTTTAATTGCCGCCATTTTGAAAATAAGAACATGGAGTAAACGAAATATATAAAATTTTTGTCAAGTTACGAAGTTTTATATGTGTACAAAGTTTGATAAAATTCAGTCCACTGCTTCAAAAATGTTCAGTGGATGCACACACACACACAAACACACACACAGATAGAAAGTTGATCTTATAAGCCTACTTTTTCTTCGGAAAGTAGGCAAAAAATAGCTCAACCAGTTTTCCATAATGGCACTTCTAAGTCAAAATTTGCACGTTTTTAGATCTTATAAGCGACAAAAACTGAAACAGCATGTCACAGACGTGTTTTAAAATCCATTACAAAATTTTTGTATTTTTAAAAAATCCAATGAAAGATGCAAAAATGTTAAATGTTAAAAATATCAGAAATTATTTTTAAATACAAAAACAGTTTTCAATTGATTTTAAAAACATGTCAAGCAGTAGCCCTTGACATGTAGTTTCAGTGTGAATTTTTAATTTTGTTATGTTCATTGGTTTTTGCGGCTTATAAGAACTAAAAGTGTGCTAGTTTTGACTTTTAAGTGCCACTATGGGAAAACTGGTTGAGCTAAGTTTTTTTGTAAGAGGAACATGTACTCCTAAGTAAAGTCTTCAAAACTAACACTATTTCATTTATATATATATATATATATATATATATATATATATATATATATATATATATATATAATTACTATTTGTCCCATCCCCATGTACTTGACAACACTTAAAAACCTATGATGGTGAGTGATTGAGAGATTTTGGTGAACGCTCAAGGTGAGAGGTGACATGAAGTGAGTATAGTGCAGCGCCGGAATGAATAGGCGGGGAAAACGGGAGATACTCGAGAAAACCCGCCGACCAGCGGCATCGTCCGGCACGATTCCCGCGTGCGAAAATCCGGGGACTGACCCCACCGAGAATCGAACCCGGATAGCCTTTGTGGCCGATATTAGTGAAATGAAGTGAAGGGACAACACAACGGAACTGGGGTTCGAACCCAGGACGTCTCGCACCATAAACCGGGGCCTAGCCGACTTTCACTTGAAAATACTATAAAACACACATTTCTTGGACAGGGTTAAATGTGGTACAACAACTATCTTAGTACTAATTTAACAGTGATTAGCAATCAAAACAAACTCTTTAATTATACAGTTTCACATTAAAGAGGCTGCCTGTCCGGGCCGCTGAGGGTTATGCAGAGCTTCGGCCGTTACAGGATAACTCGAAAACTGCACAAAGCTCATGAGCGATGTCTGCTCAGGAATAGCATTTAAATAACCTTGCACGTGTCTATACCCATTTCGGGTTCACCGACTCTCAAACGCTGAAAACATCAATTGAAATCTACGCTTTTTTTCGAAGCCAATATGGATAAAATACTCAATGTCAATCCTAGATAATGGTATTTGCCAAGTTTATGAGTAAATATTTATCCAGAATTACTAATTCGTTACGCGTGGTCTCTTGCGCCGCAGTTAAATGCACGAGGTTCCAGCGTCAGATATTGTGTCTCAGAAGTTCGTAACACTGGAAACAATTTTGTTTAAAAAGTTGGTTAAATCTATTGTCTGGGATTGCTATTGTTTAATTTCCGTAAATTAGCTTCAAGAAACCTACAGTTATAGATTAATGCCTTTAGCGTTGAATTATGTACTACGTCCTCTAAAGCATTATTTCTTGTGACCGAAAATGTTCAAAATGTGTATTTTTGCCGTCCTTTTTAGGTATGAAATTATTGACGCAGAATCATAACGTGATACGTTCACCGCTGAATGACTCATAGAGGCGAGTTGCCGGTGAGAAGACTGCACGCCAATTCAGTGTCTTGCGCCTAGAGGCTAGAGTCAGGCATAATGTGCGTTCTACGTCGTCCTTACTGCTTCCGCTCTTATGGGCCTTGTGCGTACAGAATACGTTCACTCATTCGGCCACCTTAACGATAATAACTATAACTGCGTCAATTAACACACGTGGGAACAACGTTGTGTATTTAACTACGCACGTTTAGTATACGAATTAGAAGTAACTGCTAAGTTTAATTAGTGTATGTATTACTATCCTGTACCTATCGTGTTGTAAGTACTTTTTTTTTTTAATTTTTCAAATCACAGTATTGTTATTATAGAAATATGAAGGTAACCTGCTTTATCATTTAATTCATTTTAGTAAATAGTCCGTGACATATTATATCAATTTAGATTATTTCGTTTCGTTTAGTCTGCTGCTGCTGTAACATGCTAATATTTTGACCTTTACATGTCGTTATGGGAGGATAATGTAGTCACTAGTCTCTTTTTATGTTAACTGATACGAAATTAAGCGTGTATACACTTGACCGGCCTTCAAGCAGTTATTTCATTCCAAGTTCTTTTCTTCTACCTCGCATGTCACTGCATATTTGTATTCAATTATGTGTGTTTTAAATTTGGATAGAATTATATGTTTTAATTAAGCCCCCTATATTTACAACTACATAGAGGGAAGTATTATAATTAATATGTTATCTTATGATGTGGAACACGCAAACTACGTTTTACCTAGGCGGCCACTTTAAATATACATGCTTAATTTAATTTATCGATTTTTGCAATAACTTCTATTTTAAAACACTTTTGGTAAATATTGCAATGTTGATGCATAGAAGATATTTGTGAGGAATTCCATAGATCATAATACTGTTGTATGTTTATGTTGTACTGGACTTGTAATTATTCTTGAAAATTAACCTATAATTTGCTTGCAATGTTTCCGCGTGGCAAATTACTGAAAGATTCTATTATTATTTATGTCGAAAAGTTTATCAAGGATATATCCTATGTCTTGCCAAAGAGAAAATTTTGATAATAGAACTTGAATAAATGTTATGGCTCGGAAACAAAATTACAAGAAAGTGGTCTAATAGTCAGTGGGAAGTTTACGCAAAACTTAAATTGTTTTAATAATTTTTATATATGTACGTGATATGGTCCGATGTGTAGACATACGCCGTGACTAATTTTTGCAGTAATGAAAAATTTCTAGGTTTCATAGTTTTTGTATAACGACATATTAAAGCCCAAATTTGTATGTTTTATACAAGAAACGATAACCATCTGATGTACAGATTTGAAATAATTCACACTGAAAAGCTGTATTACTGGCTACGTCAAGACATGTACAAAAACACTTCATTAAATTTTTTCGTATTACAATAAATTGCAAAAGATGTGTAATCTTTTTATTTAATGTTCCGAAATTTTTTTAAAATACGAAACATTTTCTATGCGACTTTTTATACATGGCTAGAAGTAGAGCGTGCCGCTGTTCTTCACTGGTAATAATTTTTTTTTTCTGTAAGTCAGTTGGTTTTCGTTTTTTGTGTAAAACCGTTTTATGCAAAGTTTGACTTTGACACGCCACTATACAAAAACTACGAAAGCTCGAAAATGTTCACTACAGTGAAAAGAAATCATAATATATGTCTACTATACAAACGATATCTCGTACAAATATAAAAACTATTAAATCGACAAAATTATTACGGGAGCTCCTGCCCTCCTTAATTCTCCCCCTCCCCCCCCCCCCCAAGGTTCTTGTCTTGACGCACTCGCACTATGGACCACACACGCGCTGTTGGGTCAGGATAATGATCGCCGGGAGAGGGGGAGGGGGTAAATTCGCCCGCAGACCGCGCGCGCCGTTTAAAAGTTAGATTGGGTTCAGCGCCCTGGTATGATTAGGAGTATGAGAAAGGAGGAGGGGGGGGGGTGGTTGACGGTCATTACATGGGTGCCACGACGCCTTGACGCGTGAGGAACACAATCGCCGATTCGGCAATCTCAGCGTCTCTAAACGAGTCTCCTTGTCGCACATAATGGATCGCCCCCTGTGAGTCTCCCTATCCCCCCCCCTACATCCCTCCCGCGGAGGTCCTTATTTTCGGCAGATTACGTAGGAAGGGCTTGGCTCAGAGCAGCGTCGTGGACGTTGTAACGGGACAATTACTCGCAGCCGGCGCGGCTACTGAAGGCAAATTGCGGGCTGCCAGCAGTGCCCCATTTCCTCGCTTCTTCGCCTAGTTTTACTTCCTAGGCTGGTTATAATGCTTTGTGGAAGCTGACAAACTGTCTCCGTGGCCATTTTGACACGCCTTCCTTTGTCCGCTCTTTTCTTTATAAACGTCGCTTCTTTGCAGCAGTTCTTCTCTATACGACACTTTCATTATTTCAAATCTTTCAACGTGAAATATTACTGACAATCATGGGCGCATCCAGGATTTTGGCTCGGGAAGGGTACAAGATCTAACGAATAACAAATTCTGCACTACAGGCAGGTGAATCTCGACAAATTTCTTATACATTACTGCAGTGGTTCCCAAATTTTTGGTCTTGCGACCCCCTTTTGGGTACAACTTTAAATCGCGACCCCTTTTCGTGTACGATTTTTAACCGCGACCACCTCCTTTTCAACAAATAATATTTACGCACATATTTGTTGTCTCAGTAATTAGTACCTATTAATTTAAGTTCAGTTATTTGTTTAGATCTTCATTTTTAATTTTTTTTTGTTTTTATCGAGTATTTTTCTATTTTTTAAACTTATTTTGGAAGCATGTCGTGACCCCTCTCGAAACAGCCCGCGACTCCTTCAAGGGTCGTGACCGCCCCCCCCCCCCCCCCGCAGTTTGGGAACCACTGCATCACAGTGTACCAGTATTACGTTCAGAAACATCTGAACACACGTTGCTTGCAATAATAGTCTCTCAACAGACATGTAGAACACATATTAATATAAAGACGTCCTCCGTAGAGTATTCGGTTGGACGCCGATCTACGGTGCGAGAGGTTCTGAGTTCGAATCCCAGCTCGGGTATGGATGTTTGTGTAGTTTTATTTGGTTTAGGTAGCTTACGCTGAAAGAAAAGTATTGTTGTAGGTACCATACTTCTGTTAAAATAAGGACTACAGTCCAGATTAGTTGTCGGTACTCTATTGATTGTTCCTACAACAACCTGTCCTGTAGAAGTAACAATATGTCCTGTAAAAGAAAGATGCTCTTTACTCGTTCTACAGAACACATTGTTACTTCTGCAGGACAGATTGTTATAGGAAAAATCTAGTTATTACCGGCAACCTAACTAGACGCTTGTCCCTATTTTAACAGAAGCATGGTACCTACAACAATACTGTTATTTCAGTATAGTTTGCAAGCCGCCCCTTACTAAGCCTAACGGCACAAGACCTCTAAAAATAAAAATTAATAAAAATTAAAAACTTTACCCCTTTTTTGAGTGGGGTAACGTGTCCCAAGTGCAACCTTTCTCCCCTCCATGCGCGTTCAGAGCGGACAAATGCACAATTGTACGGTTGCTCATTTTTTGTCTACCGAATTCCTGAATCGTGTTAACGTCGCCATATTGGCGTAATTAATTTTTCGCTTTTATAAAATTCTGCGAAAAAAAAATTAGGGATTCGCGATCACACAGCAAATTCTGATTACCTTACGCTGCAGCACATACATGGCGGTTTAACTTTTAACGTACATTTACACTGCAATCAGAGCTCTACTGATTTTGTCACGAAAATATGTTTGCCACACTTTGTTTCAGTGTCTCACGTGAATATCGGTAGCTCTGCTTATTGGTTATTGGCAACGTGTCTTTGTTCAGACACGTCTCTCATTTGACTGCACCAGTCACAATAAGATTATTGCGACTTCGTACGTCTGTAATTTGCCAAAGCAAGTGAGAGTAAAATCATCCAATCACAGACGATGTAGCAGAGCTGCAGATGCGCACGAAACGCATTGAAAACAAATGTTGCAAAAAAATTTTTACCATAAAACCGTGGATCTAACTACTACTTCTGTTATATTATTAATTTGCCACTTTTTTTATCGTTTTGTCATTTAGTTACATATAAGGTTATTTTCATATTTTTGTTCTTGAAATGGTAATTTAACATTGTGCATTACACGTGTTGGTTGTTAACCGGCCTATTCTGAACTGTGCTTGGGTAAACAAATAAATAAATCTCGGTAAAGCTCCTATACATTACAGTGTACTAGTTTTACGTACAGAAATACGTGGCATCGAAACAAAGATTAAATTAGGGGCCGGAAAATTTCTCGAATTCAATGACCTGCATGTTAGAATCAACTATACTATACATATTCAAGACCCGACCATTTGTCCGCCAGCTGCTACTCAGTGGAACAACAGACAATGAAAGAATGTACGGGACGTGAGTATACATAGGGTAATGGATTCTAGCATGCGGTCATTGAATTCGCGAAATTTTCCGGCCCCTAATGATTTGTGAAAAGGATGTACTAAGGCACCCTCACCCTATATTTCCTAGTTAAACGGTTCTCTAACGAGGGGACCTTAACCATTGTTGACATAAAATATATGCAATATGTTTTGCTTTTATAAATGTTTAAATGTGAACATAGATGTCGCACGGTTTCGTTCAACCTTATAGAAACACAACCGTTGAAAAAAATGGCACAGGAAATATTACAGGCAGTACGACACAATTATTTAACTTAAACACTAAAATGTAATGTATTCATAAGGTACTAAACTTATAATTTATTGTGCCATTTGTCAAAATGGGAATTTATGAAAGGTTTAACTTACCATGCGGCAACTGTAGTCGTGAAGGTAACGCGTGCTTGGCTCGTGATACAAACGTTCTTCACTGTGCAACTAACTAACCTTGACTGTAAGGTCGCGTGGAAGGTTAAAGGTAAGGTCGAGGTGACAACTTGCCTACATTTACATATTACTGTGGCTAGAATTTCCACACGTACGCCAGTTGCTGGAGTGTCGCGTGTTGGCGCGATAAACCTCTAAGAATTCGTGCGATTCCAGATATTCGGTGATGTTAGAATCGACGCAAGTGTCATGAACTAAGAAACTCGCAGTAAATGTTCGAAATGACATCCCCTTGCTTCCTCATGTACATACACACGTTTGAATCATGCACATGTCGCATCCTGTCAAATATTCACACATTAAACTAAACTTTTACTAATAACTCAAAAACTAACGATTTTCAGGCCTGTGTTTGTATGGAATTTTTTCATATTTTGATGTAAGGAACTCACTCATCCAAGTTTGTAAAAATATTTCTGAAACGTACTGTATATTGCAAGAACACACACGCAATTCAAACTATGCTTGTGTGTTTTTGAAAATACGACACGCCCATTAGAAACATGTTTCAGGGTCCTCCTTAATGGCTACGAAAAGAGCGTTTTCTAAGTGCTTCATCTGGAAAAAAAATACCAATATAATTCGTGATACAGAAAAATAACGTGTCTGTTTGGATTCAGGTAGCACATCTCACGAATAGAACTGTAGGGTCACCGCTTGAAATCCCAGTCAATGAAGGACTACTACAAAAAGCAATGCCCGCCAATTTAGCGCTCCATACTGAAGCCCCGTACCTGTGTTGCCTATATCGGGTCTCTTACATTATCTCCAGCGAGTACAAAATACATCAGACGAAGTTTTCTGTTCGGGTGACAGCTTGGCTGGACGTATTTGGCGTTTCCGAGACCTAAGACGTTTTTAACAAATTTCCGTCGATTTTTTGCACCCAAGGTATTGAAACAAAATTGTAAAGAAATATTTTCGCGGCTAACTTGTAGCCCTTGTCTATAGCACTGTTCAATGCATGATTATTAGTAACCTGACCTGAAAAATTCCAGTTACCGTTTACGCACATGCTAGAATTCCAGCGACTATAGGTTCGTGTCATTTACGCAACTAGCCGTTGACTTTTTTTACATCCGCTGGAAGTCTGCAAGCCAATAATAAAAATGTACCTTAAGTGCCCCATACCACTGTGTTAGCGAGGAGTTAATAAACAGATGTCTGCTTGAGTACTGGTCACGCGAGCTAGGAAAGGTCCTGTCGACGCACAGAGGGGAAATTTTCTCATCCTCCTGTCCCTAACCAGCGGAGGTGTGCGCATCTGCTGATTGGTTGTAGCTGCTAATGGTACACTCAGGGTTCCGTCATTTCCCCTCTTACTGGCTGGGAGGGGAAATGTGGGGCGGGTAGCTGCACAGTAGATACCATTTCACGTCCGCTGCGCCACTCTCTCAAAACCTTTCCTTGTTTTGTTTATTTTTCAAGAACTCGTAAGTTCGTGTCACTTTGGCCTTGACACACTTGACACTTCCTGGAGAATCCTCATCCAATAATAAAGAACGATATAAATGCTGGTCAATCATGTGTAGAGCCCACGATTTTTCGCGAAAATAATTCTGCAACAGTTTGTTTCAATGCCTTATGTGCACATATGAATGTATTATTGCACAGTCGTGGCTCATTTGACTGTGCCAACAGGAACAAGGTTACTGCGACACCACACGTATGTGATTTGCGGGTAGAACCCTAGAAGCTGAGAGTTAAAAACAGCCAATCACTGACGTTGAAGCAGGGCTGCATATGTGCACATAAGGCATTGAAACAAACTGTTGCAGAATTATATTCGCAAAAAGTCAAGGGCTCTAATCACGTGGTTTGACTGTACCAGCGAGTAGTCAATGATAACATGCTATCTACTTGAGCTGAAGGATATTCTTGGAGACTATATTACAGGTCAGTGAATTCGCGAACTATTCCGGTCTTTAAGGGTGTTCAAGTAGGGAAAACACGTAATTATATATTTGTATGCAATAGTGATAGTTTTGTAGAAATTACTTAATAGTAAATTTTCCTCTTACAAAAAAATTTGCTCAGCCAGTAGTTTCCCATGTGGTGGCATTTCAAATTCAAAATTTGCTTGTTTTTGGTTCTTATAACCTGCAAAAAGCATTGAACAAAATAAAACGTAAAAAAAATCAGATTGAAACGATATGTTACGGGCTACTGCTTTACACACAGTAAAAATATTCTAAATTTTACCAATTTTTTTTTAAATAAAAAATATGTTGTAATGGACTTGCCCGTGGCATGTGGTTTCAATGTGAGTTTTTTTTGTTATTTGTGTTTATTTGTGTCTGCGGCTTACAAGAACCTTAAAAAAATATATATGCAAATTTTGACTTGGTAATGTCATTGTGGGAAAACTGGTTGAGCTAATTATTTTTTGTAAGAGAAAAATGTACTCACAAGTATCGTCTACAAAACAAACACTACTTCTTACAAATATAAAATTAGGATATTTCCCCACTTGAGCGCTCTGAAGGGCGCTGCCTATCTCAGAGACATGGTGGGATTAAGTAGAGGGTTTTACATACGGAGGTAGGAGTATACAGGAAGTGACATGTTGGGAATTCCTTGAAGTCGACGTATATATGCCAGGTTTGCGCGAACAATTCGTTATTGTAGCCCAACACAAATAACTCTCAGAATGCGTTTACAAAAATGTAGTAAGTATGGTCTACTAGGTATTATTGGTCACGTGATTAGATCTATCTAGTCGTCAGATGTTTATAACCGGTTTTTTTTCGACCGCACATAAATTCGAGTAGTAGTGTGTGCTGCATAATCTGTCGTAGAACGTCGTGTATTATTATACCAGGTTAGAACAGTACAGAATATCCTTCTATACTAGTACAATACACGCATACGGCTTTATAATTGTGTACTAGAAATATATAGGCCTACTCTAACGAGTAGATCGAGTAATGATTTTCCCCTGTTATGGTATTGATACTGTTGAACAGCCTGAATGAAAACGGTTACGAACGTTGCATTCGAGTTTAAAAGGTAAGGGGAATAAATATGCTACTGTTACGTTCCATGAGTGAAATTGTCATATTTCATATTTGCGTAGTGTAAATTATGTAGTTGTACAATTGTTTATGTGGATAAACATAGCGAATAACCTGAAAATAAGGCCACATATATTGTTTATTTACGCATATGTACGTAACTGACAATGTGCAACTGCTAGGTAATAGCAATAAAACAAAAAAAAAATTTTAATACGAAATGTTCAATAAATAGCAGAAACTAGCAGTGTTAGCTCAAAAACGGTTTCCATTCACAAATAGTAGGCGATCTTGGTACTCACAGAAATGTGTTTCAAAACGCAGTCTTACTGTTAAGTTTACATTTTATTTAAAAATTTGGTTCTACAAACAATGTAGACTAAGATAAACACGGCGCATCTGCCATTCGATAGATAATTATTACTTTATTGCTCTTCAAAATTCGTGTAAAATACGTTGGTTGTTATGGCGGAAACAATGGTTATGAGCTATAGTAACCCACGTGCATAATCCTTCATACAAGGAGGGCTTAAATACACTGACTTCAATTGTTTGCTTGCGCAGTACACGGCATGGTCACCGCCTGGTTTTACATGTCAAATATTTTTCGATGTGGGTCAGTGTTTGTTGAAGCTACATATAGATACGCCACTGACTTTATTATTCATCTCGGTGTTGCGCACATTGATAAATTATCTTTAAGGAAGTTTTTTCAGTCCCCGAAGACTGTGAGCAAGAAAGCATTTTTACGTACTGAAAACACTCGTAAACGGCTATTCACAATTTTTTCCTGCAATTTTATTCATGTAGAAATATTTTCATTTACCCGATACAGAAAATGTTTTTCATCCGGAATCGATAGCCGAAATCATGACTGAGCCACACCGAACCTAATTTAACATGTAAAACCCTATCCTTGTTGTCGCCAGATCTCTGAGGTAGGCAGGGCCTTTAAGAACATCCAAGTGGGGAATATCGTAATTTTATATTTGTATGATATATTGTTAGTTTTGTAGACGCTACGTGGGAATGCGTTAACCTCTTACTAAAAAAATTTTAGCTCCACCAGTTTTCCCATAATGGCACTCTAAGTCAAAATTTGCACTATTTCAGTTCTTACAAGCCAAAAAAATCTATGAAAAAGTAAAATGAAAAATTCACACTGTAACGAGATGTCATAGGTCACTGATTGACATGTTTTAAGATTCATAACAAAATATTTTAGTGTTTTTAAAAATATCGATAAAAGATGCAAAAAAATTTAGACATTTTTTAAATCCAAAAAATGTATTGTAATGGATTTTAAAACATGTCAAGTTGTGAGCCGTGTCGTGTAGTTTTAGTGTAAATTTTTAAATTAATTTATATTCATTGGTTTCGCAACTTACAAGAACTAAAAACATGCAAGTTTTGACTTTGAAGTGCCTTTATGGAAATATTGGTTGAGGTATTTTTTTGTAAAAGATAAATGTATTCCTTGTTAACGTCTACAAAACTAACAATACTTCAAACAAACATAAAAGTAAGAATTTTGCCCAATTGAACACTTGAGTATTGTAGTAACTTGTCCGGGAGCTGACGACACGAGTAGTTAATGTCGCTGTGATGGCGCGCATGAGAGCGACTAGGCTCTCGCGTGCTCTACACGTGCGGGCGAGGGAAGGTTTACGCCGGCGTCGATCACACAGAGAGCGTCGCCCGGGGCGCCGACGACGTCCCGTGTAAATATTTACGTCGTGACGCTCTCCGTCGCGCCGCGAGTGTAGCGATTCAACCAGCGACGCCCGACTTCTACCAGTCGTAATGTCTCGCGGGTTGAAGGTTTTTATATCTTCTCTCTCATTCTCTCCTTCTCTTTTCCCTTCTCCCTCCTTCAATGTTCTGAGCTGTGTTTGCTCGCTGGTCATGTTGGTGCCAACACTCTACATGTGCCTGTGTGTATTTGTGAGTGCTATACATGCAGATATTCAGTTTTAATTAATGTTGTGGTATTGTGATTAGTGTACACTTAATTTCCAACAGATATTAAGTTGCATGATGGGTATTTTAAATTTTTAGAAATTTATTCGTTTGAAATAAGCTCATTGTCACATATCTTTTTTTGCCGTTACTACAAAAATAACAACATATAAGTACTAAGTTGATTATTTCTTATTGTGAGTAAGGCACTGCAAAGTGAGTGCGGTACTTATAGGTCTACCCTTTCTGCAAAGTATGGCCTACATGTACAGCCTTTCTGCAAATATTATCTTTGCTTTTGAGCTCTGCTCAGAGAAGCGATACTTAGCTGATACACAGGCTTGCCATGTTAATAATTCATGAACTCATCCACGAACATTCCCTACTTTGCAGAAAGAACACACGTGTTCGTTATGTGCACTTTCTTGATATTTTCCATTTTACACACGTCTTCCAATCAACAAGAAATATCCATCTTGTGTACGTCCTTTCTGTGCAGTTTGATGTAACTACCATTAAAATATTTTTTTCAAAACTTAACCTGGAAATTTGTTTTTTTACATGTAGCCTTTCTGCAATTTCCGATTAAATTATGATATAACGTAAAACATGTGTTCTGTAGTAGGCCTACTGGAAGTGCGCGTGAACTAGCAAAATCTTGCCAAATGCCTAATGAATGTGGTTGCAGAAGCCGCTAACAATTTTGTTGTCAAAACTTGAATCTTCAAGCAGGTAACGAAAGTGGCCATTCTTACAAGGCCCCATGTGCAGTTGCATCTAGTTGCATCTACCAGTTTTGTTGTCAAAACTCGTAACTTCAAGCGGGTAACCGAAGTGGCCATTCTTACAAGGCCCCATGTGCAGTTGCATCTAGTTGCATCTACCAGTTTTGTCGTCAAAACTCGTAACTTCAAGCAGGTAACCAAAGTGGCCAATCTTACAAGGCCCCATGTGCAGTTGCAACTACCAATTTTGTTGTCAAAACTCGTAACTTCAAACAGGTAACCAAAGTGGCCATTCTTACAAGGCCCCATGTGCAGTTGCATCTAGTTGCATCTACCAGTTTTGTTGTCAAAACTCGTAACTTCAAGCAGGTAACCAAAGTGGCCAATCTTACAAGGCCCCATGTGCAGTTGCAACTACCAATTTTGTTGTCAAAACTCGTAACTTCAAACAGGTAACAAAAGTGGCCATTCTTACAAGGCCCCATGTGCAGTTGCAACTACCAATTTTGTTGTCAAAACTCGTAACTTCAAACAGGTAACCAAAGTGGCCATTCTTACAAGGCTCCATGTGCAGTTGCAACTACCAATGCTGCTGTCAAAACTCGTAACTTCAAGTTGGTAACCAAAGTGGCCAACCTTACAAGGCTCCGTGTGCGGTTGCAAATACCAATTATGTTGTCAAAAATCGTAACTTCAAGTAGGTGACCAAAGTTACCACTCTTACAAGTCCCCATGTGCAGCGTAACTACAGTTCGATTTTCGTACAAATATGTAATTAATTAAAAAAAAAAAAACCTGTGCAGCTATATATATGAATGACAAAAACTAAAAGTTTTAAGAAGTCAATACGGAAAATCGCCAATACTAACTAATATTTTTTGCCAGCCATGTGCAAGCTTTTTTCCACTAAGGGACGCATTTTCCTTTGTTAATTCCTTACGTTGCTATTAAATTACTACGTTTTCCCGTCACAAATTCTTCAAAAAAACCCATATCACCGTCGAAATGTTTTCTCGTAATGTAGCCAAAAATAGTCGTTAGGATAGGTTTTTTTACTGTACTAACTTCCAAAAGTACTTGTTTATCCATCATAAGTTTATGTAAGTATTGTTTACGGGATTCGACATCACACGCAAATTTTTGTTCTGGTTCTTTCTCGCCACAAGATAGCGGCGCGTACCAATGCCTGCGTTCATATCCACCAATCAAAGGGTTTTTAATTAAAAGCCCGGGGCACTAAAAAAGTTGACTTTTTTATTTCTTCATGATTCAAAAATTGGGGAGATTTGTTTGAAAATATCACAATATGGACTTCGATAATTCTCTTACTTTTCGTTTCGCACATATGAAATATTATAACGTAATCATGAACAATTAAGATAACACAAATATAATAATTATCTTTCACCCTGTAGTAAAGATTAAATTACTCCTGCGTCTTTGACCATAGTTAGGTACCTACCTAGTCATATACCTACCAATATCTCAATCACATTTCCGATTCTATTTCCCGACGGGGTCATTCCCCCGTGCTGGGATATGCCGCTGGTAGGCCTGTTTTCTCGGGGGTATTCCGTTTCCGCCGCTCTTTCATTCCGGCGGCGCCATCTAATATTACCCCTCTCTCACCAGCGATAAAGACCTCGATGTTGAGCGTTGACCAAAATCTCTCACTAACTCCTGTTCGATTTTAAGACGTTCCCTGGTGTATCTTCGAAATCCAAGGTCCAATGCGAATGCAATTGCAACGGAACCCCCTTAAAAATATCCCCTTTACAACAAAAAATAATTTGCCAAATTCGTTTGTAAGTGACGGAGTACTGAGGTTATAAATATAAAAAAATACAATAGAATTGATAACTTTCTCCTTTTTTTTTAATTCGGTTAAGAAAAAAACTGGCAAAACCATTATATAAGTTTCATCCATCATTAGTAAATGTTTTTCGGCATGTGCTCACTTGTTGAATTGTGGGTAATGTAGGGCTCCAGGGTAAGTTAACAAGAGCATTTTGTATTGGATATGTACACAGCTTATGTCTGGCGTAGATACCCAATAGTCATTACAATTAATTTTTTGTCCAACGTACAAATCTTTAATGGCTGCGTATTGTTTTCTTCGTTATCTTTTAACCTTTATTTTATTTTGGGAGTAAACTAATTAAAAACTGTAAACACTTTTCGCTATGCACTGAGAGAAAAAAAATTGGTTGATTTAACTATATATTTGTTTATATATGTGCAACCAACGATGTAGTGTTGTTTTGAACAAATATTTAGTTGACAGCCATTTTTTGTTAAAACAACAAAGCAGTCGTGTTGTTTCATAATCTCATTTAGTTTAAATAACTAAACCAGATCTTGAAACAATAATTCAACATTGTTGATTTAACCAAATCTGGCGTTCAACTCAATATTAGTTTGAATCAACGCTACATTGTTGGTTGCACATATACAAACAAATGGTTGGTTAACTCAACAAATCCTTTTTCTCAGTGTGTAATCACAAACGTATTGTGTAAAATTCAGTACTTTTACCTTCAGGAAAGTTATTTAATATCTGGAGTAAGGATAATTGGATGGAGTTATGCAGAATGGAACCAATACACAAAGCAATTTATTTTGAGATAATCATACCGAATAGAAGAAGTTAAGATGTATATCCTAGATAAAAATATATCATTATATTTGGGAAAAAATTAGAGGCTAGAAAAAACTGTTTTTACTTGGTTTAGGTACACACAGTAAACTTTGACCTTAATATAACTGCTCCTATTTTCGTGGGTTGTTTCCCTTCTGTATAACTCCATCAAAAAAATTTTTTTTTTGTATTTGTACGAAGAGAAGAAGTAAAATTACAAACGCAAACATGATATCTGTGATATACAAAATAATTATATTTTCGGTAAATGTCTTTCAATTTAATGCGTAAAGGTTGGGGATGTTTCTTTGCACAAATATAAAGTATTTTTTTAAGATTTAATATTTTTGCTGAACCATTAAGGTTGCCATCTATCCAGATCGCCAAGTGGTTGCAGATGTTCGCACTATAAAGAATTTTGATCGAAAACTACTAAACTTACGTGAGCAATGTCTGCTTAGGAATTGCAATCAAAGAACATTTTTACACTGGGCCCGCCACAAAGCTTATATTCTTACTGGTAATAACGACGTAGATGGGCGCTTTACAGATATTAGAACATTAGCGTAGGTTGGTAGAATACACATTATGTGAAGACAAACTGAAGTGTTTCGGTTGGATAAACTGATATCTGGATGTACTAACAGTCAGTCTGCTGGAGTTCCTCAGATTGACGGAGCAGATACCAGTTCCTGAAACGTCGCATCTGTTGTCGAAGTGAGCCTACTATTGTCGTTTGTGTTTAATTGGTTGTTTTGTATTGCATGTCTCTTGGTCCTTCGTGTCATCTTGTCCCATCGTCTCTTAACATCACCAAGAGACACCCAGAAATGTGATGCCACAATAAAGCTCTCTCATCTTGCAGATTCAGAACAGCGACACCAGAGTGCAGTTAATTCTCATGGAGATTTCGTTTTTTCGATCTTATTTTATTTTGTTATATATCTTACTTGTATTCGGATACTAACAATAAATAAATTTATTAATAAAAAAGATTTTCGGTTGTTTTTATAAGTTGTTTTAAAACATTCGTGAATTAGTCACGTTCATGAATCTTAATCGCGATTCTTTTGATTTAAATATTATTTTATTGTTTGAATAATTATATCGTTTCCTTCCACGCTCTCTGCTGACATTATGAATACGAATGTTTATGTTTACGAGCTAATTTTGACGGCGTTTCATGTTTTGGAAATTGTTCTTCTTCTTCAACTTGACGAAGGACACAGAACGAAGGGACAAATTTATAATTATTGCCTGTATACATGGGACAAAACGAAACATGGGATAAAGAGACAGCAATGTACACAAGGGACAGTCTCACGTGATCATCTTAGCCAATGGGCACGCAGAGTCCACTGGACACGGCATGGGACAACTTAATTGTAGCACGTCCTTTACAACGTTTCTGTCCTTGTGCTCGTTAATGTTGTCCCAGTTGTCTTTGTCCAACATTGACGCCATTCTCATTCACCTTGTAGATCCATGTCTGTTTTCTTTGGTTTCCGTATGCCGACTACATTCCTTATTTGGAACTATGTACTTGTATCTTTGTTTACTACAGCAATTTATGGTTTCTTTGGTTCCTGTCATATTATTTTTTGCTGCTCATTTTCTTGTGCTTAGTCTTTTTATGTGACCGTGCGTTTTGAGCGACTCAACAACATCAACATTGGCTTACAAGGGCGCCCATAAGGGGGGATAGTGTGGGGCTTGAGCCCCACAATGTGTTTAGTTTTGTTTTTTAATAAAACGTATAGCAAACTATTTGCAGTTTGATAAGTTTCGTAATAAACGCGGTTTCATGTGTCGAAATATGCCAGTGGCTACATATGTATACACAGACTTTATCCGTTCCTGTTGACATAAACATATATTATGATCTTGCCCCCCCCCCCTCCCTTACAATCATAAGATGTACGCCATTGTTCGCTTATAACAGCGTCCGTCTAATAAAACACTTCAGTTTGTTATACACACTCTATTGCAAAATTAAAGATCACACATATGATGTGATAAGGTAAACAATGCAAGTCACAAAGAGGTTATCTATGATAAGACTGCGTGTCAGTTCAGTGACGCGCTTAGAGGCTAGGGTGAGGTGTGATGTGCGCTGTATCACCAGTGTTGCCAGAAAAACCATCCTAAAATCCACAGATACCGTAACTAAATATCACAAAATACCATTCACACTGTAAATGCCAACGATCTAATGACCATGCCATTGTCACAGAATATTTAGGAATACAGAAGTGAAATAGTTGGTAGGACAGCGAACTCAGACACACATGCCAGCAAAATGGCTTCCCTGGCCAGCAAAATGGCGGATACGCCTACCGCCAATCAGCGTAAGGTGGCTGCCCTGCTAGTCGGCAGCCGGACCAATAGGAAACCTGCTCTAATACGCAGGAGCCAAACAGACACGGGGCTGGAATCAACAGCCTCGGGCAACCAATAAGCGGAGGAGTTCGCCCGTATCAAACAAGCTACCACGTCATTTCACGTCTGTATTACTATTTAGTCTGTGCCATTGTTTTACATGCATGCCACGCTGACAACTTGACGAGTTATTGTTGGAAAACATAATGATAAACAAGCGATTTATTTTAGTTTTTAGTGTAAAAATATATTAGTTTCACATTAACGTATTCTGACTTTCAATGGTAATTCGTAACTGGCCTGGCACATTACACTATACGCATAAATTGCAGCAATATTAAAGGTATATTAATTACATAAGATTTTATTTTAAAATTGAGTATTCCACGCAGATTCCACGTAGCCATTCATTCCACGCAAAATCCACAAACCACACGGAATTCCACACATTTTGGCAACGCTGTGTGTCACGTTCAGGCCTGGAACGCGCGAAGCACCTCCACCCAGACGTGCTGCAGTTGGCAACACTGTTGGAACTCCTTGATGGAGGTCTCGTCAGATCGTATTTCCTCTTCCCCACGCGGAGAGCGCGTTGCGGAGTCGTGAGGACAAATGGCGGAAGTGGGGTGAGCTGGGATGGGCTGAAGGAACCCCCTGCACCCTTCCTCTTATATCTTCCTCTTTAGCTTCACCCTCGTTCTCTACACTCCCGCACTTCCTCCTCGGCGCGTCATCCCTGTACGGCGTCTCGCCATCTTGAACCTGGAGCTGTATCGTGCGACAGCTTGGGGTGACAGCTGCCACATCGCGCGACTGCCCTGAAGTAGCTTGCCTTCCTTCCCCATTACTACGCGAACTGCCGATGGGCCTTTGTCGTATCCACCCTTACCTGCCGCGAAACACAGAAGGAAAAAAAGTGTTCCGAGTGGAAGACAGACACCAGCAGAGAGCCTGGCGTCAATGCTCGCGCTTAGAGGCGATGAACTGAGTGGTGAGTGAGATATTCAACAATATGACACTATTGCTTACACTTGTCGAAAGCCAAAATATGCGACTACACTTGCCAGGATGCACTTTTCTCCTATACGCCTACCCTACCATTAATGTGCTGAGCGAAGCCCTATAAATGCAATTTTTAGCGATATTTACTACTTTTCGCCAGTTATTTATGGAAAAAGCGTTATCCACACAAACACTGATTTACAGACAACGCTTCGGTAGCGACTCCTCTTAAGGCGGCCGCCTATCCCACGCTTCAAATGCGTTGCAGTGTGTTCGTAAAAATGTTTTTTTTTTTACGAAAATATTCTACGTGTGCCCATTGTGCCAACGAACAAAATAAAATAAACTTCAGACAAGTTCGGAACCTCATTGCTAAGTGGGCGGTCACCTCAGTTTTCAACGTCTTTTATTATTTTTATATTTGTACCAGATATTTTTTTTCTTATTTTAGACATAAACTGGGACTAAATCTTCCTCTTAAGAAATTTTGTATCTCATAGTTTTTGTGTAATGAGTCGTAAACGACAAAATTTGCACTTTACGGTTTTTTGCACGCCACTAAAACCAACTGACATACCAAACCGAAAAAATTCACAGTGTATAAAAATGTTGTAGGCTGTGATTTGACACATATTAAAACAAAAAATGTATTCAGTTTTGTATTTTAAAAATGTCGAAATTTTTAAATTTTCCTTTTTAAACTAAGCATTTTTTATTAAATACAAAAAATTAATTATTTGTTGTTTTATATATCTCAAATCATAGCCTACAACATTGTTATACAGTATGAATTTTGTCGGTTCGGTATGTCAGTTGGTTTTAGTGGCGTGCGTAAAACCGTAAAGTGCAAATTTTGAAGTTTACGACTCATTACATAAAAACTATAAGAGATACAAAATTTTCCGAAGAGGAAGATTTGATCACAATTTATGTCTAAAATAAAAAAAAATCTGATACAATTATATAATTAATTAAAACCTTGACAACTGAGGTGTACCGCCCCTTTAAGACGCCACGATCGTTAAAAACACTGTTTATAAGACCTCCTACCCCCCAAACATGGCTAAAAATGGCCTTTTCATACTTCCGTACTTCAAAATGTACTAACCGGATGTATGTGAAACTCAGATTGCGACCTGCACTGAACTTAGTTGCAGACTTTCCGCCAATAACATTATATGGTCACCGCTTAATGTCCCATAGTAAAATCCGTTCTGCGGAAAGTTTGCACGCTAGTTCAGCGCTTGGCTCGTTGAGGCGACGCGGCATTTGATGCGCGCTTCAAGGTCGACCTTACTGCTTCGTCGCTTTTGAGCCTCTCACGCGCTGGTAGGCGGCACCCTTAAGGCCTTGCTCTTTAGTTTAGCAGTGGTTTCGAAAGTATTTTTTTAACGCAAATTAATACATATATCAAAAATTCATTCTGGCAGTTTTAACACATATATCAGCGTTTGTATCTGAATTTTTCTGTTGCATTACACCAAACAGATTTTCAGATTTTTGGCCCTGAAATAGCACATATTTTGTCATCAAAATAACCCAAAATGAAGCAAATTAATTTTTTGCTAGCAAGCGGTACATTATTTTAAAAAGTGCTCTGGTATAATTGTGCATCGTATGACTGTACACAGTCTCACATTTTTTCAAAGGATTTGGTTAAAAAATATTCAAGTTATTTGTAATTGTTTTAAGAAACAAATCAAATTCGTGGCCTTAAGGGCGCCGTCTACCCGCGCGTGAGAGGCTCAAAGTAACGGAGCAGTAAGGTCGACCTTGAAGCGCGCATCAAATGCCGCGTCGCCTCAACGAGCCAAGCGATGAACTAGCGTGCAAACTTTCCGCAGAACGGATTTTACTATGGGACATTAAGCGGTGACCATATAATGTTATTGGCGGAAAGTATGCAACTAAGTTCAGTGCAGGTCGCAATCTGAGTTTCACATACATCCGGTTAGTACATTTTGAAGTACGGAAGTCCGAAAAGGCCGTTTTTAGCAACGTTGGAGGGCTTAGTAAAAGTGTTTTTAATGAGCGTGGCGTCTTAACGATGAGGTTCCCACCTTGTCTGAAGTTTGTTTCCCTTTCTTACGTTGGCACAATGGGCACACGTGGAATGTTTTTGTAGAAAAAAACCTGTTTACGAACACACTGCAACGTAGGGGCCGCTTTAAGGCGCGTGCCTACTAGCCGTATGTTGTGGGAGTGAGACACGGCGCCAAGGGCGATGTTGACCGGCTCCTCTGGTGCGGTATCGCCTCTACCGCAAGACACTGAAACAGCGTGCAGTGGTATCGTAAATCACTCACCTGAGTGACACTTCCATCAGCGACTCCATCTTTTGGTGGAAAGTTTTAAGCAAAGACTATTACATGTTTCTATAATAGTTTCACACGAATCCCGTGGGTAGTTTTCCAGCTATATCAGATTGAAGAAGCTGTTTTTAGCCATTTTGAGTGGCTCTGAAATGATTTTTATAATTGACGTGATGTTTTGAAACTGCATATCCGTTGTCGTTTGAAGTGTATTTCTTTCCGTACTTTGACACAATGGACACATTTGGAATAGTTTCGTAAACAAAACGAATTTACGAAAACACTACAACGTATTTTAAGCTCATGGTCGGCGGCTCTCTTCTGTATTTTTATTTATTGGTTTTCCTTGCCTACTTTTGTTTCACGACAGATAATTCAATAAGTACCACAATAGAAATATAGCTATTGATCATACTTTCAGTAGACGTTTAAAGAAGTGAACTAGGACCTCATAATTATGTTTTTTTTTTCCACAAAAGTTGCCAAAATCTATCCATTTTTTTGTGAAAGAGTTGTTTTAAGACTAATCAATTAAGAAATTTTATTTTAAAACACGGGTTCCCTATTCAAGCTGTGTAGATGCGAGCGAGCGAGGACATTACTGCCCGACAGACTTAACTGAAGCCCCGGAAATTATCTGAACGACTCCATTTCTTCTATTCTCTTGGTAAATTATTTTCGCCGTTCCGTTGAAGTCAACCACATTAGCCGGAACTCGTACAATTGTGTCACATGCTAAGTGAATAGAGTCCAAACACTTGCAAACGACATTAGCACAATTGCTGCTGTGAAACCAGTGCATTGAACTACAAACGCGTTCGTTCAACATCTCTGTGTACTCTACGTGTGCTTACTGTAATAATATATATATATATATATATATATATATATATATATATATATCACAGCGAAATTTTATGTTATCCATACAAGAAAGTACTGAAAAGTTTTAAGAATTAAATACATATTAGTGCTGAATAGTTATTTTGTGTCGTGTTGCTGTTAAAGCAATAAAACAGTGCACAGTGAGTGAAGGGAAATAATACATATAGAGCAATAAATAGGAGAAGAAAGTTCATGTCCCTATTACAGTTGATAGTGCAACAAGATGTGCCGCTTCGAACATACCAACCAAATGTATAAGTGAATTTCACAATGCACCTTATTCTCGTCAAGCAAACAAACCACCCACATCTTTTGCTACTGTAGAAATTATCAGAGACTGACTAAAAAATCTATACACGTATTCTCTAAAAACAAGAGAACTGTGAGTTGCTTGCGAAAGTCAAGTTGCATTGAGCACCTCTGTCGTTGTTTCATTAACAGTATTTTCTGCGCACGTGGTCACATAGTTGTAAGAATACCGCAATATAATTGGAATATCGATCCCATTAAGAGTTTGTTGAAATCCCAAGTAGTAATTGCGATGTCCGAAGTTGTGTTTTATGCAGCAGTGGCTCGTAGGTTGTTGCCTGGTGTGGCACAAGTTGCGGAGAACTATATTTGGTTGTGCGATAGTTGACTCTACAGCCACTGACACGCTGGTATGTAGGTGCCGCTTATTACTGACTGGTCACAACACAATGAGTAGCCGTGATGATTGATACACGGCGGCGCGTTCACACGAGTGTGCAGTTCTCGGCAACTTGTGCCCTCCCTGCCAACAACTCACCAGCCGCCACTGGTATTACGACAAGAATTCGCTGATTGGCGTACGTGACTTTGTGACATCACATCAGAGTACGAAGTCACAGTATCTTAGGACAAGCAAGGTCCTAAAACAAGTATTCACTGAATCTTAACTTTTGTCCGAAGCTGTGTCCTTAAACGGAAACAAACATTTCAACTATTCTCGCGGGCATTTGAAACTAGGTATAAAATTGAAAACATTGAAATTAAACTCGAAAAAAAAATAGAAGGTTTAAACCAATTAGAGATGCACAAAATATTAATTAATCACAACTTCGGACCAGATTCGGTGACAGTAATTGTGAATAGCGAGGACGAATCTAACCATGAAGTTCGGACACGTCCACGCCCGCGGGCTCGGCCATGTGTAGATAGGCCTTAACAACGCCACTCAGTTATCATCTGATATTGTAGCACTGCAGTGCAGTGCAAAGCATTACTAAGGAAGCCAGGGAAAAGTTGTGCAAACGCGTGAAGACACGGTACTGGAAAAATTACGGTTTGATAGACATCGATATCAATGGTGTAATTATAAACTTTCCGGACAGTGATGGTGACAGTCTCAGGGACAATACAGTAGTGTGAGAAACAGCGGGAACATCGGCACTGCAGGGAACGCCGGTAATGGAAGCGGACCCGGAGAAATAACTTACGGCGAGGCAGTGGCGGCTCGTGGGTTGTTGCCAGGTGGGGCTGCAGATAGTCGGAACTGTACACTCTTGATGAACGCACCGTAGACCAACGACCATGAAAGATTTTCTGGCTACTAGATATTTTTTAACCTCTCAGTAGTAAGGGGCACCTGCACATCAGCGTGTCAGTGGCTGTAGAGTCAACCAGCGCACAACCCTGTACAGCTCTCGGCAACTGCAGCCCTACCTGGCAACAACCCACGAGCCGCCACTGCGGCGAGGTATTGTGGTTGCCTCCCATTTAATATACGACTAGCTGTACCCGCGACTTCGTTCGCGTAACTTCAAATGGAAAAATAAATAATCTTCCAACTTTCTAAAATATGTGCATGTTTAATATCGTAGTAATTTCCTGTCGTAATGTCTTACACGGGATAAGAACCCAACATCGTCCACACCACTGACTTTAGCGCAGCAATCATCCGATTTCTTGTGTATATAGGCCAAGGTCGTAGAAGAACAGGTCTGGACACTCGCCTATCTGCCAATGTATTTTGCTTGACCCCCTTGTTGTTTGGCTGCAGTTCACCAAGTTGTCGAGAAAGTTCTGCATTTAGGCGTTGCCGTCAGGGCGGTCGGACTCAAACTCAATCCATTTTTTTTTTTCATTGTAAAGAAAATAAATATTGCTGGAGCCATGCTTTAAAATTGTGAGCGAAGGAAGTATTTCATAAATTGATAAAAAATACGTTTTGATAAATTGTTTATCGTAGTGGGAGGGAAGTGGGCGGATTTGAGGCCGACAGCACTGGTTGCAACGCCAAAGACATACAGCATTATCGTGAACTTGACGAACTGCAGCCAAACAACAAGGGGTCAAGTTTCCAGGCGAGTGTCCAGACCTGTTCTTCTATGGCCGTGATATAGGCCTAAGACCAAAGAGGTTTGTTAACAAATGGAAGGACACAAAGTAATAACTTTTTTTTTCTCCGCGTCATTCCAATTTTGGGGCGTTCCGTAACATTTTAATAATTTTCACACTCTTGATCGACACATTCCAAAAAAATCCTGAATTTATTTTTAGATCGGCACTTATGTAAACTTAATTTATAAAAAAAAATAATCTAATTAATTCAACGGATTTAAGAGGTACAGAGGATTAGTTGACGTTATAGGTCATTCGGGATAAAGTTAGCACAAAAAATTTAACATTTGAAAAACATCACTAGCCGTTACTTAATATAATTTAACAGTAACTATGGTGACCTATCTGTTTACGTGGTTGGTAGTGAAATAACGCACTGTAGTTCCGTGTGTTTTCCTATTTAAATACAATACAGAAAGAAAATCAACCGTAATCGACATAATTGTATTTTATAATTAATAAACTGTTTTTTTAAATCGAACTGTATCGTTGGATACCGACTGCACAATTTATCTTACACGCGCAAGCATTAAGTGACGTGTCCAAAGAGGTTAGGCATGTACCGTCGTCAGCCGTTACGCGCGGAAAGATTCGAATTAGTTGAAAATAGAACTTTAGTAGGGCTTTGTTGTACCACGTATTCTTATACTTGGCAATACTAAAATTTGGTTAACGCAAACGTAATATTTTCTTTGTCAATACAAAAAGCAGGTACACATTTTTGGTACGTCAATACCTTTTCAGTTTTTGCTAGCCGTGGTTTTTAATCTCACCTCTGAAGTGGTTTGAAATCTTGAAGCCAAACACATAACTATTTTTAAGTTTTTTTTAATGCTGCTGTATTCAGATACAAACAATTCCGATAGAACAAATGTCTGAAGAAAATGAAAAATAAAGACGTAAAATTATAATAGCACGTATCTGCGTAAATATTATGCATTTGACTATACGTACTAGAGTACTTCAATCTTTGAAGTATATTCTAACTGTGAAAGTCCCAGTTTCGATACTAGGTAAGACCTAGTTATATTTTATAAATAATGATTCTCAACGAAACGTCTACACACAGCTAACCTAATGTTTATGTAACTGTGCCACACCCTTGAACAACGATTTAAAAACAACAAAGTAATTTGATTTCAGCAACAAAAATTAAACTAAAGCAAATTATTTGATTGCGTCAAGTATATTTTGTTTGACTCGTCTAACCTTTCTCTAAGTGCGGGCCATAGTAACGCTTATACCAATTGCGAAGAAATAAAGTATTTGATTTAAATAAGGATTACTCAGGAAGAACATGAAAAAATGGGTAGAGAATCATTGACGCCAAGCCATCTTACTCAACCACACCTACCAACCAAACAAAAGAAATTTCACTCACAAGTTAACAATAAATAATAAGCAAAAACAAGACGTTACCAGCATAACTGATGAGACTGCTTTCCTCGAAGTAGGTGCAAATTAACCCTGAAAGATAAAATCGTTTACGTAATCTAGGAACATTAACTGATAATATTGATTTATACATATGATAAACGATATATGCTAAAGATAAGTCATCTTGCTAAGTAATATGTGAATAACCAATTTAATAAATTGGGGGAAAATATTTTTTAGATGTCTTTCTAGCATAGAGATAAATAAAAAATAGACGCAGATTTCAAAAATATTACAGATGGATGAATGAAATATACAACTGTCAAGTCAGGTTTGTATGCAGTATATGTGTACCAAGTTCGATGAAATTCTGAAGGGAAAAAAAAGTCCTAAGATATGTATTACTAAGCTGAACATATAAATATGGCCGTCATTATGAAAATATGAAGACAGGATGACATAAATTCAGAAAAGTAAAGTCAGCTTTGTTTGCAGTATATGTGTACCCAGTTTGATGAAATTCTAACAAATATTTCTTATGATGTGTGATACTATGGTAAAAATGTACAAATTGCCGCCATTTTGAAAATATGCACTCCGGATGAACGAAGTTCACATTATTCAACTTAGGTTTGTATGTTGTATGTGTGTACCAAGTTTGGTGAAATTCTGAAATACATTTTAAAAAATACGCGGTACTATGCTAAAATAAAAATTGGCCGCCGTTTTAAAAATATGAACACATGATAAGCGAAATATGCAAAAGCCATGTCAACTTTGTGTGTAGTATATGTGTACCAAGTTTGATGAAATTCTAAAGCACTTTTCCATAGATATATAGCTTGATCTAAAACTGTTAAAATGGCCGCCATTGTGAAAATATGAATATGGCGTAAACTAAATTTATAAAAGTAAATGTCAGATTACAAAGTATTATACGTGTACAACGTTTGATGAAATTAGGTCCACTGGTTCAAATGTTTTTAAGGGGAGACACACATACACAGTATTACAGACAGAAAGGTGATCTCATAAGCCTACTTTTTCTTTCGGAAAGTAGGCTAAAAAAATATTCCTTCACAGAGATTTGCTGCTAGCCAGGCGAGACACTACGTCACAGATTGGAATGATACTTAGAGGATGGCGATGGAGTACTCAATGTGATGGATCACGGCAGTTGATCCGCAGATCCTTGGAGAAGACACGTTCCTTCTTCGTCGTGAACGCCATTAATCATCCCATATCGAGGCGCATTTCGTTGATACCAGAGATGGGAAGCATCTTCTAATCACTGATATCTAGGGCCCTTACCACAGCACCTTTACGAATTCGAGATATTGTATCGATTAATAAATAAATAAAAACCTCAACGCGCCATTGCACATTAATTAATTTAATTTATATTAGTTTCTAAAACGCTGTTGTTAAAATCTTTAAATAAACAAACGTTTTTTTTCCTGGTTTAATATAGTGCCAAGTATTTGAATTAATTAATGCTGACAAATATTTGGAAATGTAACATACGCAGAAAGATTAAGCGGTAGAGAATACTCTTATAGTTGCATATATATATATATATATATATATATATATATATATATATATATATATATATATACATATGTATATGTATATTATGTTCCGGGAGTAGACGTTAATAAAGAGGCGGGTGATAGAGGGGTCCAAGACCTACCTAATAAACCAAAATTGTGTCATCCGATTCGCAACAGTCTATAAGTTATGACTTTTACTTTTTTTTTTAGAAAATTTGATTATTATACTCTACCCTGAGCTAAGCATTCACTGATTGTGGGAAAAATTATGATCCACGTGGAACGATATTTGTACTCGTTAACGGTGATTAGTGTAGTCACATTTCACATCACTGAGTGTACAGCTTCTTAGGGTAAAAAAATCACTTTCCCAAAAGTTGTGTTTGGTTCAGAAATATGCCTCTAGTTTGCACGAGGTAATGAAAACGAGATAATAAAATATCAATTGGACACAGAAATGATCACCCGCCATTGGAAACTACCCGATAGTATGGCCAATATATTAGTATAAACCAATATTTTAAATTTACAAAACGTCAATGCAGTAA
The DNA here is from genome assembly GCA_003012365.1 of Medauroidea extradentata. Lineage (NCBI taxonomy): Eukaryota > Metazoa > Arthropoda > Insecta > Phasmatodea > Phasmatidae > Medauroidea > Medauroidea extradentata. The sequence continues at coordinate 59,101 of PNEQ01032546.1, forward strand.
ATGTGAAATCGTAACGTAATGCAGAAGAATACACACAATAGAAAATTATCTATAACGTTGGAATCAGTTTGTAAGTAAATAATTAAATGTAACTTTACTGAAATAAAAAAATTACGCAATGTTTGAAAATATGAAAATGTTGTAATGTGTTTAATTCGTGAGAATAAAATGAAATGTAATTAATAAAAGTGGCAATAGTCATTTATTTCGTTAAACAAATTTGATGTTATCGAAATGGAAAGTTAAGATAAACTAATTACATCACCAGACACTCTTAGGCTGGTATTCCTAAACGTTTTATAAGGGTTTAGGTTCAGGACATTACTTAATCATGACTAATCTGTGACTTTTCCTTGTCCTAATTTAATTACTCCTGAGCAATTTGCTTAGCCCTACAGACGGCTAAACACGTAACAACGTATTTTACCGCTTGCTGGACGAATATCGTTTTTAATAATAAAAGGTAAAACAAAAATAGTCGAACCGTACAGAAAATGAAACATTGTGGCAGTAGAAATACTGAATAATAATCCACTATCAATTTAAAAGCCCAAATAGTTCAAAATAAACAAATGTGTGATTTTCAAAGCATTGCAGTACAAAATTTTTTTTTCGAACGGCGTCGGCCAGGTCACTCAGAATTTGTTTTATATTATGTAGTATAATAAGGTAAAAATGAAATTAATGTTTATTTCCATAAATATAGTTTCTAAACATTAAAATAACTAAAAAATAAACAAAAAATAAGTTGACATGAATAATAAACCATTGTTGATGAATAGAAAATATTTTACCCCGTAAATTGCACAGAAAACCACGTATGGTGTACGGAATAGAATGATTTGACTTTTTTTTTTTTTTTTGCTCTTAGTGCTAAAAAATCGAAAGAATATTGGACGTACGATCAATAGGCACCTTTCGTAAACCAGCCTACATAGAAAATATGCAAATGCAATTGTATATACTGTTGATTTAAACACATATTTATTAAATACGTTTAACTTAAATTTAGAAGTTTTGACTATGTTGTTATTTACCAACATTCCAGTATTTCTAAAATTAATTACCGAAATAAAATTTTCACTAGTAAAATAAATCGAATTTCGTTAATATTTTTTACGTGATGAACTCGTATTTAATATGCGTTACGTCATGTTAAATAATAGTTTCAGAGATAATTAAATGTGTTCACGATATATTCTCCTACGAAAAAAAAAACTGTAACATGCTATAAATACAGTATTTTAGCTTTTGAATTTGTAAAAATATCTCCATTCTCGTGCCACTGTAATTAAAAATTCAGTTAAATATATAAATACAAATTACAGATTCGTAAAAGTGTGATTAAAAAAGCTGTTTGTACGACAGAAAATATGCTCGCTAGTTCAGTGGTTTGTGCATACCATCAGGACGTTTAGGAATGCGGGTCCGCGTTACGTCTCGGCCCTTGCTTCTCTAGCACCTGAGATGGTAGCACTTATGTAGTACCTTTTGTTTAGGAATACCGACCTTAGTTCCTGCTACATAATCATAGCGGCCGCGGTTAAGCAGAGGCTAGTGCGCTCGCCTCCCATCACAGCGGACTGGGTGTAATTCCTGAATAGCCTCACAGGCAGATTTTCTGCAAATGGGAATTGTGGCTTATACATGAAGATGGCGTAGTACACATGAAAAGTTTACCTACGTCACTAACTATTTGATTGCACTGCAAATGATAATAACTGTTGTGTGAGTTTCTTCAACGTCAACTACTCTTTACACTCCTTTCTATTATCTAATTATTGCGTTCAAAATTATTAGTTTTAAATCTTAAGAAAAACTTTTTTTATAAATTTTAGTCAGTTTTAAAAATGCGGAATATTATGATTGTTATTTAGTTGAATACTATTTTCTACTTTGCGAAAATTAAGCATGATTAATTTTCTTTAACATTGTTTAAGACATTATATTTTACAGATTTTCTTTTATACTTAATTAGCATCCATTTTTGAGCAATTTTTAAAGTTTCATGTCTCTAGCTCATTGGTACCGAACAGACCAACATACAAGAAAGTGAGTTAGTAAAAACGTGGTGATAAAAGTTTGTGGAAGCAATAATTTATTTTCCTCCTTTTAGTTATCATGCGTGTTGTAAGGGCATTAAAAAGTGCTCGATTTGCTGTAAACTTTTGTCTGTGATTTTTTTCTCGAACACAGACGGTGTTATCGCCTGCGCCAGTTGTAGGGAAGAGATCACGTCCCACCAGCGTGGTAATGCCAGCTAAGTGCGACGAGCTCTGCCGATCTGCAAGCTGGCTCAGACCCATTATCGAGAGCGCCTGGAAGACTTGCTGCAGGAAGAGGCAGAAAGAGAAAGTGTGAGAGAGAGGGAGAGAGAATAAGAGAGAGGTAGAGATACAGAGATGGAGAAAGAAAGTGAGAGAAAAGAGAGAGACCTAGACGAGTTTTGGGAAGATGGGTAGAGGAGGACGGTGAAGCTATCGTTAATGGTGTTAAAGACGTCAAAAATTGTTGCCATCTCGGGAGTATTCTATGTACTGTACACGATTTGAAGACCAAATTTGAATTAAGTGAATATTTAACTGAAATGTTTTTCTTCTACATTCAGAGAGATGTTTTAGTGTCTGATTTACGGTTGAAATTATTTTCTGTCTCATCAAAATATCAAAATTGAGAGTTTTTTCTATTCGTGGTAAAATGTAGGTTCTGAAGATGTTTAAAATATTTATTTTATACGAATATTTGAAGTTAAAATAGCTACAACTTGACATAACTGCAGCAGAGAAAAAACTAATCTTATACACCGTTTAAATAGTTTAATAATTATGTTCCGACAAAACCATAACTTGCAATTATTATTCCAAATTCACTTGTAGACCTTGTCAAAGTATACACCTTGAAGATGATACCAGTGCTTGGAATTCCGTATAAGGCATGAATGCGCTTAGTGTACCTACATAATCATGCAGTTTATGGGTTATATTTCACATAAATTAAGTAAACTCTGGCAATTTTGAGAGTACTTACTGTTTAAATTATGTAAGGTCAGTCACACTTCCTTATACATTTTACTGTACATCAGTGGCGAAGCGAGCAGTGTTCCATCAAGGCATGTGACGCTATAACTAGGGCCCGGTAATTTTCGCGAAAAGATTTTTGCCCCACTTTGTTTCAGTGTCTTACGTGCACACCTGCACCTCAACTTCACGGCTATTGATAAGCGTGTTTTTGTGCAGAGTCGTTATTCATTTGACTGTGCCAATCAGTACACATATAACTGCGACACATCACGTCTGTGATTTGCGGGTTTAACCTCCACACGCTGGGTGTTACGGCATCCAATCACTGACCACACAGCAGAGATGCAGGTGCGCACGTAAGGCACTGAAACAAAGTGATGCAAAATTCTTTTCGCGAAAACTACCGGGCCCTAGCTATAACAAATGAGCAGAGAATTGGAAATTTCGTGTATTCATTTGAAGAAAAGTTAGATTTCAAAACACCTGTACTGTTAATTCTTTGATTGTATCACTGTATATAATTAGGGACCCTGTTTTTTCGCGAAAAGAATTTAGCCTCACTTTGTTTCGGTGCCTTACGTGCACATCTGTAGTTCTGCTTCGTGGTCAGCGATTGGATATTTTAACTGTCAGGAGCCTTGAGATTCTACCGGCAAATCACAGACGTACGGTGTTGCAGGAACGTTATTGTAATTGGCTCAGTCAAATGAGATACGGCTTCTCACATAGACACACTGCCAATAACCATGAAGCAGAAATGCAGATGTGTACGTAAGGCACTGAAACAATCTGGGGCAAAATTCTTTTCGCGAAAAACAAGGGTCCCTATTTTTGAACTCGACCTTGACTACAAACCAATAGAAATCCTGCACTGCCCTGTCAATTTTTTTGTATGTTCGAATTCCAAGAACTTATTCATTTCCTCTATAATTACAGACACTGTTTCCAGGTTACCTTTATGTATATTGTGTGTGTGTTTAGCTTTCACAGTGTTCCACAGTAAAATTCTGAGGCAAAAAGAACAAGTTTTTTTTTTCGTTTCAGCATTATTATACACGACAAGATGGGCTTCAAAATACTCTTTGTACCGTGAACAGCTTGTAAATTTTCCGGCACGTTAAAAGTCCCTATCGCAAAATGTTACTATTAAAAAGTCACATATCTCTGGATGACCAAGTCAAATGACACATTTTCGTTTCACAACTTCCGACTGCGTAGGTTGTTGTAGTATAATGGAAACCAAGACTTATTAAAACACACAGAGGTCCTGTTTTCTGTTTGTGAAGTTGCGATCACACATACATGTACATCATACTTGCTTCATAGCTTTTAATTGGAGATACTGGAAAATTGTGGAAACATTTAAGCATTTGTTAGACTCCAAAGTACTTTGTGTATATCGCTGAAGACTTTGTATCGACATTGGTTATCGTGATTTGAAGCACTGTTTCTCTCCTTAATAGGCCCTGTTATAAGTGTACATGTACAACACGGAAAATATTGTTACAAGTTTGAGACAAAAATTTTATATGTGGGCAATTCCCATGAGTTCTTTTTTTGGGATAGAGGTCTTATAATTATAAATAAAAGAGTTGAATTAAGTTATTGATTTACTAGCTAACAAAGCTTACAAAACACAAAACAGCAATAAACTATAAATTTCACAACACAATTAGTTATGCACACAATTACTCCTGTGTCACAGACACGTTAATTAAATTTGACAATTAAAGCACAAAAAATGTCTACCATCAATTAATTAAACACTTCAAATCACAATAAAATTCAGTCATATATCCAATCTACAGTCTCTCAAATAGTGACAGTGTAAAACCTTAATAGTCCGCAGTGGTGATGAATCGCCGTGTGCTGCGCAGCACCCCGAGTGCACCGCTGTCTTCACTCTTGAGGTCTTCGGTTCGACTCCCGTCGCGCACCTCCTCTTCGCTCGTCAGTCCGCCGCAGCAGTCCTCTTGTTTCGCCCAACACTTCTCCGAAGGTAGCCGCGCTGCCTCCCAGTAGACTCTGACGTCACCAAGATGTCTTCACCAGTCTCTCTCCACAAGCATAGCACCTTCCTCTAGCGCGACCAATAGCGAATTCTCTCAAATCTGTCGATTCGGCCCTCTTATACTCTTCGAAACAGTCGGGGAATAACCGCATTACAGGGGTCTAAAAATAGACATTTCATCATGTTTCGGACGTGATTTGAGTCTCGTAGGCCACTTCGCAGGGTAAAAGTGCAGTTGGGAAAGGTATCTATGACGTAGTTTCGGCGTGACTTCCATAACGTAGCCGCCCGGCTCGTGAATCATGGGCCAGTCCACAAAGTGTTACGAAACAGCTGCCGACCACCGGCCTCCAGGTACATGGCACACAACAATATGTTACTTGTCCCAAAACTGTTCACATATGTCACAAATATCATCATCCAATAATATACGGATAAAGATACTATAGTTAATTGGATAGTACGTTGACTTTAAATATGGCCGTGATTTTCCAGTGTCTTTATACTTATAGCAACAATAAGCAAGAGGGCTAAATCATGATAGAGACCAGAAAATGTCGTGGCTTCACTGACCTGTAGGCTAGACTTCAAGAATATCTGTGTATTGAGGCAGACAACAGCTGCTTACTGGTGGCTCGTTGACACACCGATATCACATGATTGGTCCTACATTTAGTAGCTTCTATACTATTGTCTGAGCGCCCAACATAAGGCGTGATATAAGTCAAGGTCCAATCTCAAAAGCGACACAAACTTATAGTTGTTTGGATTCTAGCTTGAGCCTATAGGAAAAGGCGAATTTTTCAGGTCCCTACTCATAGATAGGGCTAGGAATATTTCCTGAGTTCAACGACCAACATGCTAGAATCGATTATCCTGTGTATACCGAAGCCTTGCCAGTTATTCATTACGTTCTCATTCAGACAGCAGACAATGAACTAATAGACGGAGCTTGAGTATGCATAGGAAATTGGATTCTAGCATGCAGGTCATTGAACTCGCGAATTTTTCCTAGCCCAACTCATAGCTATAGATGGTGAAATTTCGCGAAATCAATGACTTGCATGTTAGAATCAAATATCTTATGCATACTTAAGCCCTGTCTATTCGTTCATTGTCTGCTGTTCCACTGAGTAGTAGTTAGAGGACAAATGGTTGGGACTTGAGTATGCATAGGATATTTGATTCTAACATGCAGCTCATTGAATTCGGGAAATTTCACAATATCTACTCATAGAACATTAACATCCTACACAGACATACTGCAGGCGGAGGTGGTGCTGTTGACTCTAGCCTTCCGGAGGAAACGAGCCTTGACCTTGCGCAAGTCTGGCAGCCAAATACTCAGCAGGCGACACCAAGGTTGGGTTCGAAATAGAAGACGAACAGCTCGTGCCCAGTTAGGCTGGCGTCCCAAACAAAATACGATTTTTCTTCTTCAACCACCGGCCCAACTTACCCTTGACATTTTCCTGACGCGAGTCGACGAAAGAAACGGCACAGTTTTGAGACGGTCGCAATTAAAATGTCTTCTGTGTATTTTCTGTTCCGCCGTGTCTCGAATGCATTCCTGCTCTGCATTTTCCCACCTAAATAAAATGTTTCGTTGTCTGTACACTTTTTATTGAAATCTGAACTAAATATACAGACCCACTTTTAAAACAACGCCACGAGTTATTTTTATTTAATTTACACCGCAACATACTTATCTTTGATAAACATTTAATTGTAATAGTTAGAAACGATGATAGGGTCCTATATCGCCAATAATTTTTTGCCAATATACCTTTGAAAACGCTGCAGTTTCTTGCAAAATTTACGATTGGTAGAGACACTGGAAAATCACGAAAATGATTAAAATAGTCTCCAATAAACTGTATTATATTAATCATGACACGTGTGAACAGTTTTGGGACAAATCACACACGCTGTGTGTCCAAGCTGTGTAGTTCTAACTGGGCCTGTTGTAGAGAGGAAAAATGCTGCAAATAAACGATAGCCAATGTTGATACGGAACATCCAACGTTATATACATCACGTTGGAGCCTAGCAAACAGTCAACTATTCCCGCGATTTTTCAGTGTCTCTAACGATTGGGTGATGTACGTCTGACACTACGTATCTGTTTTGCAGACCAGTAACAGGCATACAATATTTCAGTAGCTGGATTCTTATTGACTCAGTCAAATAAGGTTACAGCTCCACGTACAAGCGGAAGCCGGTAATCTTTTGGAAGGCTGAACGTACGTTGAAACCCAGTAAATAGTCAAATTTTCCCGCAATATTTCATTATCTCTACTAATAATGTATTTCAAGATTTGTTGTGTTTGTGGATTTGTGAAATATTGTAGACATACACCATTGCAGCGCTGTGTCTTTGCAGAAAACCAAGAGTGAGACAAGAAATACGATAAAGGCAAAAGTTCTGATTTGGCTTTAGTCAACATATACCTAAATACATAATTAGAGGTACGTCAATTTCGCGGATTCATCTGGCAGCAGCCTAGACTTGTCAGTCCTATACACCCACTGGCCACAATCGATTATCTATTGGCTTATAACCGTACAAGCACGTAGCAAGCGATAGCCCTTCGCATTATTTCCTTATTTACTACTGGCACAGAATATTTAGGAATACAGAAGTGAAATAGTCGGCAGGAAGGCGAACTCAGTCACACGCGCCAGCAAAATGGCTTCCCTGGCCAGCAACATGGCGGAAACACCTACTGCCAATCAGCGTGAGGCAGCTGCTCTGCTAGCCGGCAGCCTGAGCCAGGCCAATAGGAAACCTGTAGTAACATGCAGGAGCCAAACAGACACGGGGCTGGAGTCTACAGCCTCGGGCAGCCAATAAGCGGCCAAGTTCGCCTATATCAAACGAGCCGCCACGTCATTTCACGTCTGTATTACTATTTAGTCTGTGCTACTGGCTTGCAGTAGTCAAATGCGTTTCGTAACAGCCGCCAGCAAATCACAGATATGACAATGAAGTATACATAATTTACGTTCGACCTAACCTGGAATGTATCTGCGAAATTTACGTACCTCTATACATAATACAAGAACACCGAAGAGAAATTGTGTCAAATGTCATAATATAAAAATTAACCAAAATAAATGTAATAAATAGGGCCACGATTTTGTCGCGAAAAGATTTTTGCTCCACTTTGTTTCAGTGACTCATGTGCACATCGGTAGTTCTGTTTCAAGGTTATTGGCAGCGTGTCTTTGTTCAGACACGTTTCTCATTTGACTGCACCAATCAGAATAAGATTATTGTGATTCTGTATGTCTGTAATTTGCCAAGGCCAGTGAGAGTAAAAGCGTTCAACCACAGACGATGTAGCAGAGCTGCAGGTGTGCACATGACGCATCGAAACTAAATGTTGCAAAAATCTTTTCGCCATAAAATCGTGGCTCTAGTAATAAAAGATAACTCACTACACCTTAATGAAGGCAGCAATGTTACAATGTTACACACAAAACAGAAAGACCTAACAGCGACGCAACAGATATACAAACCAACACGAAAGAACGATGAAAACACAGAAGTAGAACACAGTATTTTTTTTAGACGAGCTAGTCAGGATGTTTGGAGTTTATTGCCTTCTTCAAGCCGACTAAAAGTGAAAACAGGAACAAAATTAGGCAGTACTACCTTCCCTTACTAGAAGCCTTGGTGCTCCCTATCTCCACGATATTCTATTAATTTACTGCCATAGCCTTGCTATTAATAGTTTTTAAAGCCATACTTTGAAATGATATCGTTTGTCTAGAATCACAATGTAAAATGTAATTAAAATGTTTTCAAAAAATTTATAACGTTATGCGGGTGCTTAAAACTTTAATTATATTATATTAATTATAAAAATTTAATGTGACCACGTGAGGCATGGGGGGACTTACAGTCATTGTATAAACAAAAGGTATGTATATAAATAGGTGTTGCATTTGAAACATTGCTCGGTGCTAAAATACGCACTACACACATTTTATCACTAAAATGTTCAGTCCACGTATGCTCGTTAAAATACACAATACAGAAATTGTCATCTCTCAGAGAACAATACACATATAAGTAGAGCCCGGTAGTTTTCGTGAAAAGATTTTTGTATCACTTTGTTTCAGTGCCTTACGTGCGCACCTGTATCTCTGCTTTGTGGTCTGTGATTGGACGCCGTAACATACAACGTCTGGAGGTTAAACCCGTAAATCACAGACGTGATGTGTGGCAGTTATCCGTGTACTGATTGGCACAGTCAAATGAATAATGACTCTGCACAAAAATACTCTGCCAATAGCCATGAAGTTGAGCTGCAGGTTCGCACGTAAGACACTGAAACAAAGTGAGGCAAATTTCTTTTCGCGAAAAGTTCATGTCTCTAACCATCATCTCTACTCCTTAATTAACTATTTGGAATAGTTCAATCTGAACAATGTTGAATGTTTCGTATTCGACTAGCTTCCCGTAGTATACCTGAAACTTACTGCGAATACGAAATGTCTCACAAGTTGAATTTTGAGTATAATAGTAGTGGTACGTTACAATTCAGTTAACAGAAAGTCCCGTTTCTTAAACGGCCTTAGTGGTAAACGCATAAACACGTCATAGGTGTAGCCCCGTTTGGTGTTGTGAAGGGGGGGGGGGGGGCTACGTGGCGTGGTCACAAGGGAGTGAGGGGAACGTTCCTATTCTTCCACTTCACAAAACAAAAAAAAAAAAAAAACAATTTTAACCTACAGCACAAAAATTTTGCACTACCTTACAACTTTACGACGTAGAAAAAATATTATTTTTTTTGTGGGCTACCAATTTGGAAAAGCAGCTCTTAAAATTTGTTTGCACTTATTTTTCGTTCTACAAAAATTATTTAGGTAATCCGCCCTCTACCACCTCTCCTTTACCCTGAACAGCCCAAAATTATTTTGCCTATAGAACGGAAAATTTGTACGTTGCTGCTCCATGATGTATACATAAACATTTAGTTTTGTGTGGACTTGCGATAAAAAGTAACCTTTGCACTGCGATAAAAACGTTTAAAATTATTTAAAACTATATATTTTTTTGCAGTTTATAAATATACTTTAGGTAAAATCCTTCCCGCCTATCCTTCAAATATTAGTCATGCTAGTACTATATACTACTATAATCAGTTATCTAACTCAGAAACTTCAGAGTTGGAACGAAGCATGTTGTTTGAAAACAGAGATAGTATCAGTGGTGACTTGAAATTGTAAGCATGCACATGGAAGGAGATGGCGGTTTGATTAATTTTTGGAGGGGCCTTTTGATGCCGTTGTTTTGTACAAGAAGACCAAACTAGTACAATCTTCCTTACTGAACTAGCCTAAATTTACATATAAAGCTGTAACACAGCCGTGCCTTGCCTGCTACTAAAACACCGTGATCTCGTAGTTTGAAGACACTTCCCGCAGAGTATTAGGTGCTTGGGCAACGTCACGAACTGGCAATGAGTTCGCAGAGGGGAAGACCATGTAGACAAGGGTAGGATACACGAGCCAAAAACATTGACCGAGTGCCGGTTTCACAATGTCTTGCTCTGTTTTGATTAGGTTCTGATTTACGTTTACTTCTTAAGAGTGAGTGGTAAATAACTAAACGGTGAAAACATCAATTGATTTATACGCTTTTTTCGAAGCCAATACGGATAAAATACTAAATGACAATCCTACATAATGGTGTTTGCCAACTTTATGAGTAAATATTTATCCATTATTACTAAAGATGGTAAAATTTCGCTAATTCAATAACCTGCATGTTAGAATCAAATATCCTATGCATGCTCAAGCCGTGTCTATTTGTTCATTGTCTGCTGTTCCACTGAGTAGCACCTAGTGGTCAAATGGTCGCGACTTGAGTATGAATAGGATATTTGATTCTGACATGCAGGTCATTGAATTCACGAAATTTCACCATCTCAATTATTACTTATTCGTTACGCGTGATCTCTTGCGCCGCATTTAATTGTACGAAGTTCCGGCGTCGGAGATTGTGTCTCAGAAGTTCGTAACACTGGAAACAATTTTGTTTAAAACGTTGGCTAAAGCTATTGTCTAGGATTGCTTTTTTTGTTTAATTTTTCGCAAATTGGCTTCAAGAAACCTACAGTTATAGATTAATGCTTTTAGCATTGAATTATGTACCACGCCCTCTTAAATCTTATTCTTACTGCTTAAGTTATTAATTGTGTAAACCCGTTTAACCTGTTCGAGAAGCAGTGTAAATGGAAACTCTCAGGTGATGATTTGATCACGGATAAGGTTAAGCTTCGAACACCTTAAACTGAAATTGTGGCTTACCTACCCTACCCTCCTAAGCTATTGGGAACTTATTTCATGTACTTGCACCACCTGTTAATATACACACAGCAGTTGTAATCTGTTATTAAAAGAGCGTCCCTACCTTAAATTGCAGTACAGGGCTTACACCGCGCGCTGTTGCCAAATCGCAGCTGCTTTACAAATTTCTGTAGATGTACTACTTCCTAATTTTGAGTACTAGAATACTATATTTGACATTTTTAAATTTGATAGCATTGTAATTGGTATAAGATTAAGCTTCAAAATATGTATCTAATAACTTTTTATGTTTCTTTAAAACATGAGACAGTACGCCTACTTCATTGGTATGAATTAGTTAGATTAGTAGTAATAGGCAATTAGTAAAGAAATAACTATAATTTAGGCTACCTATTAATCATTATAGTTTCTCCCGATTAAATATGATATTTCATCCATAGGTGTAGCGTTTGTCTGAAGACAAGTATGTGGTTAAGGTAATGTTGACATTTATGAAATCGACATTGGAATACCAGATGCCGTGTAGAATCAGTAAAATCTGGTTGTTTGTGTAATTATTAACGTTTGTTAAAAATTACATTCATAGTAGGAGTTTTATGAAACAAAAGAGTTCAAACGTTTGGCCCTCATGTCAACTGCAGGTACGATCCCTCATTTTCACTACTTTTGTGACACTTAATTTTCAAGCTTAAGGGGCTTATGCACCTGACGCTTGAAAGCATGAACGCCTGTTCTATTCTATGCGAAGCTTCTTAACTTATTCACAATATGTTTATCTGCGAAAATAACACACAGTTCAAACTATGCTTCTATCATTTTAAAAATGCAACATGCTTATTAGAAACATGTTTTTAGGGCCTGTCAAAGTGGCTAAAAACGGCTTTTTTGGACTGCCGTAGCTGGAAAAATACCACCTGGATTCGTAAAACTCAACGTTAGATGCATGCGTTGGTCTTTACTGCAGACTTTCCTCTAATAATATTCTAGGGTCGCCACTTTAAGTCCCGTAAGAAACACTGCACGCCAGTTTGGCGAGCCGCGAATAGAAGCGATGTTGTTACCGTCGAGTGTGGAAAGATGAACCTTATCGCTTCACTGTCTCCCCGCATTAAACGCGGAAAATTACACCCGGTACAAAGCCCTCTTAAACGACAGCAGATACCAGAAAAATGTCTGCCAGTAATTTCAAAATTAGTTTTACTATGATTGTATTGTTTTTTTAAGACACAAACATTAAGTTGAAACTGATTATATAGTTAATTGAATTTTCGTCTAGGAACTAATTAGCCGAAACTAAGTAATTTTTTGTCTTGAAAAAAAAAATTGAAGACAGTAAAAAACTCGCAAACAAACCTGCTCTAATTTAGGTTTTTGATTGATTAATTGATTTAGTTCATCCTGCTGACCACAGTTAACTACATGCACAGTATAACAACAATTAACGTAACATAAAATTCTCACAACGTTTTTTGAAGACTAAAAACTACTTTTGTGTGAGTAGATTTCCCCAAGAATGATATGTAATATCTTAAGAAAGTCTCAACCAAAGAATTATTCAACATTTTCATGTCCTCTTTATTTTAAACCATCTTTAAATTTCTAAGAACGGAACATTCTCATGTCAATCTTTTGCTTATCATATTTAAATGTTCTATTCAGTTTAACTTGATCTGTGTAAACGCCCAAACATTTCGTATTAGGTGCCTATATGATTTACAAATGCGTAGCCTATATTTAATATTTAATAGATCAAAATTATTACATTATCGTTCTTTAGAATTAAATTGATTAAATCTTTTTTTAAGTAAATTTAATAATAATGCAATCAAAACAACCAAAATAATAGTAACTATCGTATAAGGGAAATAAATTACAGATCATGGACTTATATTAATTTAGGGGAATTTTGTTTGCCTTTCATTTTCGGTTTCAACAGTGCAGGTTAATCAAAGGCTCAATGCTGCTGTTGTTTCATCCTAATATCAAATATGGTTCGTTTGAAACAGCTGGTTACTGTGAAAGCTTGCTTACTTGCGTTAATAGTACGTATATGAGAAATGCTGGCACATGTTCAACCAATATTCTGCGCCCTCCCTCGCAGCCTATCTGTATTGTGTGTTTTTGGATGTTTTACCCTCAGTATATAATAATGACAACATAAACATACGTTAACGAAATTATTGCTCCGAAATCAGTCACTGGGCACAACAACTCACGTGGCCGCGAGACACGGGTGCACTCGTGGACTATTTTAAGACACGTGACGAAAAAAAATCTGCTGACTAAAGGAAGATTGTATGTTGTTTACTGCCCTACCAATACAAAACCTCACAGTCAGTAAAGATAGCGAAACTTCGAGCGCCTTCAGATGTCTTGGTTTGGCGGGCGAGTGCGTCGACCTAATATACAACACATGTCACGCTATTAACAAGAGAACATTTAAAGCTATTGCAGTGGTGCTAATTTTAAAAATAAATTCAGATTATTATGAACAACTTTCTCGCTTTCATCCAATATCTAATTTCAAAAATAAAAAACATTTTCACTGACTAACGTTTTAATGTTTGATATGTACTGAAACGCACGTAAAGTAAGAAAATAAATTCAATACATTTAACAAATTAAATTTGTAGTCTTCTGATTTTTTCATTGGCGTTCAGGAATATAAAGGTATACACCAACATTTTGAATAAAATTTTGCTATTAGTTCTGAAGTTATGATGTTTATATTTAATGATTCACGAAAACAGTATATGCACAAAGATTTTGTTTTCGAATTTGTTAAACCCCTTATAAGGGTGCAAATGATGAATCAAACATATCATCCGATGCGCGTTTCAATTCTGTGCAATATGCGAAAATGTTAAGATCAAAGTTTCAATACGAAATGTGTGGATTTTTGACAACAGCGCGCGCCGAAACAAGGACAGTGCTTATGGCAGTTACCGCGCGTTGAAAAGAGGGAGCAAAAGCGCATATAACTCTGTATTGCAATCTAAGCGTGGGACGCTCTATAGTATTAGTAGAGACATGCAAAATTCGCGTTATTTTCTGACAGCTGACTAGACTCCAAGTGACTATAGGCGCGTTCGACGTCTCCCGCTGGCCGATATTGTCGTGACTTGCCGCGGAGAATGCTTACACGGTAGAGAGGCCAATCTCTGTAAAAACGTAACACACGTCAATAACAACATATAAAAGTTCGTGGCCAATTGAATCGCAGATTAGGATCTGTTTTGTATAGGAAATTGAAGTTTAGTCTGCTACCAAATGATAACGCGAATTTCTCATGTCTCTAAGTATTAGGTAAACGGACCTCATGCCACTTTGCGGATTGCGGTCTTCTCATAATTGGGAATGATCTGTGCACATAGTTCACTATCTTACCAACAGAAAGCAGGCATGAGTAGTTTCTGCAATATGTGACGGATGTTTCACATATAAGGTCACAATTGAATTATTTAAAGTATTTGTTTTACTGAAGTTCGAAGTTGTAGCATCACGAAGTAGGATAGGTTTATCCATATATATACATATATATACATATAAACAATTGAACATCATAAATACGAAAGTAGAATACACTAAACACAATAGAGTAACGGCCTGTTTAGAGCTTAGGCCCTATCATACTACAAGTTAACACCTGAAACCACAATTTAAAAATATTTTTATTATTATTCTTAACAAGACGTTTTTCAAAAATGTTCACTTTGCCGTGATCAGCCTTGAGATGGCTCCCTAGATAGACCACGTTTGTGTGTGTTGAGGAATTAATGCGATGGTACAACAAGGGTGCCGCTGATCGGCGTACGTAATGCAAAATCACCTCTACGCGCAATCCATGCAACTGGCGTGCAGTTATTTGATATTATAATTTTTCCCGCGGGAGTTAAAGCGTATCATCTTATTTGTATGGTTTGAAGTCTTACATATGTTTACATCTTTGTTTTACGGATACGACTGGTAAATCGCAAGAATATTTTCTGCCAACATATTCTCCAAGTCAGTGTAGCGTCAAATGTTTTGTACAGGATGCGGCAACATAACTTCCTGTTTTGAAGTGCACGACATTCGGGCTGTAGATGTCTTAGCGGGGCGGGAATGGTCTCATTCGAGAGGCGTGGGTGTAAAGTTTTGCTCCCCACAGCTGTCAATCGCCATCATGCGTTGGAACAGTGAGGAACGTATGCGAATATGTTGGAGTTTTTTTTCCCCTCGGCTTGATGAATTAGACTTAGAGAACATTTTGGTTTCAATAAGAAGGAGCAACAGCCTACACTTCAGGGGCGTCGATGGCTGTTTTGAGGGAACACTCCCAGTAGCAACTTTTAGTTGAACCAACGTTTGGCCAACGTAGGCATGCAACGTTGGCTCAACATTGAAATGTTGCGTGAAGCAACATAGATCCAACATTGATTTCTGGTTGGATTCTTACTACTTTCCTACATTAGCTCAACGTCGTTCAATTGTTGAAATTGTGTGTGTAACATATGTAATGCCAACCATTCACCGACGTTGGACAAAAATTCACACAACATTGACTCTACAAAATGTTAATTAAGCAGGATATTAATATTTATTTTATTTTCAGAGTTCTTGTGTGTTACAAAATTATTAAAATCATTAAAAAAATTTCGCCCAGAATCGAAGTAGATTCGAACTAGTCACAGAGTATGCTTGAGTCCTTGTCATTGAAGTCCATCGCTTTGCCTATTGCTCTTCGCTGCCACATGTTGAATAATGATATATGAAATACAAATATGTATTTAATAGATGAACTTAAAATAACAAAGAAAATGTATCTCGTGCAATGATATGTTTACTAACAACGCCAACGTTCAGCCAACCTACATACGAAATCTTTTCAGTGGTGGGCTTAATGTGGGCTAAGCAACGTTTGGTCAAAATACTGAATACAACCAATATCAAACCGTTGGATATTCAACATTTTGCTAACATGTAACCGACATTGTATACTTCATATAATGCAGAATTTTTATGTATACCATCATTATCGTATTTTCTTAAATATAAGGAGCATTGGTGTCTTTATATTTAGGATTTTTTTTTTGTAAAAATTTCCTGTTTAAGCAATGTTGGTTCAATGTAAAATTGCATATCTAACACCAACAGTATGATTATCAACTTGTCACCGACGCTCAGCCAACCTACATACAAAAGTTTATTTATTTTTGGCATAATGTGGGTTGTACAACGTTGGACCAACATACTGGATAACAAACTATTATCCAACAATTGGATTTCCAACATTGTTCCAATGTACAACCAACAGAACAAAAATTAAAAAATTACGTTTAAACTAGACTGATTGGTAGTGTTGTATTTTAAAAATGTGATTTTTAACTCTTTGTGTAAAATTTTGGTTTGGCAATGCCAGCCTAGTGTAATTATACACACCAAACCCCAACAGTATGTTCACCAACTTGTTGCCAACATTCAACCCACAAAATTTCAATTACAATATTTTGGTCTTCCAATATGTTCAGACATTTTCTACTTTAGTATAACTATTTTCCGAATGTTGCTAATTAATTGCAATAAAAATACATTTTCGAACATATTTGCTGGCATGTTACATCGTCCCAACGTTGTATTTACGTGTGTTTTCCAACACAACGTAATGCCAACGGTTCCAACCAATTTTCAACGTTGGCCCAACGTTGGTTGCTTCTGGGGACTCCCAGAGCGCATCATCTCTATTAGTGGCGATTTGAAGTGGCCAGCCCTCTCCCCCAATTCGACCCCTTGTGATTTTTTTTTTTTTTTGTGATTTGATATCCCGCGTTTATATAAACCATCCAAGGACCCTACACGTCCTGAAGGCCAACATTTGGGCAGAAATTGCCAACTTACCCACTACTGTGCTGGTAACTATCATTAAAAACGCCAGAAATCGGCTTACTCGGTGAATTGGCAATTGGGGGGGGGGAAGGGGGAGGCGTTTACTACCTGATTTGATTTTCAAAACTGTGTGAAATCAAACTTTAGATATGTACCTACATTTAAAAAAATTAAAATGTAAACTTTCTGATTCACGTAAAGGGTTTTATTGCCGAGTTAAGAAATGAAGTTATGGTGCCGCACCCTATATGACTGAACGACAGCTATCTGAGGAGACCCGTGAATTCCGCGGAAATAATATCGCACCAACTTATTTCAGCGCCTAATGTGCGCACCTGCAGCTCTGCTCCAAGGTTAATCGACAGTAGAAACGTCTAGATGCCTTTCATTTGGCAGCACCAAAGAGAACAAAGTTATTGCGACACCACACATCTATGATTTGTGGGTAGAACCCTAAGTGTGAATCCAACCACTAAGCATGAAGCAGAACAGCAGGTGTATGCAAGACACTGAAACAAGTTGTTACAAAATTCTTTTCTCTAAAATCAGGATTTCCGTAATTATGTGGCAATGTCTAGCTGTTTGCAGACGAATCACAGGCGTTCGGTCGTAGCGCGCCAGAATTACCATTGGCACTTTAAAACAAGGACTCGCCAGTAACGAAAGAAAAGTGTCAGAAATGACAAAATTACATTGAAGGCTAGCAAGCCGACAGTATTTACTGCTATAAGACATCACCCCAACCTAGAAAAGAGAGAAATTTTTCTGCGTTCTAAAATGAACCTGAGATGTTCATTCCACTGTGCGAACAGTAAGCCTAAATTTTGTCTCGCGTTGTGATTGCCGTTATACGGAATGTTGCGAAATTGCACGTCAATATTTTGGGCGAACAATACTCGCGCCTACAGGAACAAAAGTGTTTATGAACGTGGGTCCCAAAATTAACCGTTTATACCCTATAACAGTTCCGTTTAGAACATTTCCTGGAATATTATAACCATATATTTTTCAGGAATATTACATATTTTCACATTGTGTGCATCATAAATCAGTACCACAGTCCTACCGCCCTAACTGCAGCGCCAATGAACCAAATATTCTCGGTAACTTGGTGAACTACAGCCGTACAACAAGGCGGTCAAGTTTCCAGGCGAGTGTCCAGACCTGTTCTTCTACGGCCGTGGTTCGCACCCATTAGCGATACCAGCTCTCAATTTTTCCTGTGGCAAACTTTTAGCATTGATCTTATTAGCCCGTAGTAGAATTAACCTTAGTTATGCCTATACTTTCGCGGGGAATGAAACAATAACGAATCGGAAGTGAAGTAAACGTATACGTATCCAGTTTTAAGGTTAATTCTACTACAGGTTAGAAAGATTTATGTCAAAAGTTTGGCGGGGGACGATAGCTGCCGCTTGTTGTGTTTGCGTTAGTACGAGGCGTAAACTGGCCAGTCACAGATCTTGGGTGAATGTAATGTAATATGAAGTTAATGATCTAAAAGCAGAAATTTGTTTATTTTTCACTTATAAATATATTTCAATGAGTTCCATCTTTGCCAAGTCTATTTAAAAATAATTTTACTACCGTCTCGCATTTTATTATAACCTTTAGCAATAGCAGCGCAATTAGAGGCAAAACATTTCCCTTTGCCAAACTATCATATAAGAAAACATGTTTTCTTTCTAGCCTATATTAGAATAAACCTTACCAGTGTATAGGTTCTGGGAGGATTTTCTCTAACTTAACATCTGGTGAAGTTCATAACCTGTGACTGTCTTTCGAGAAAGGCAGCGATATAGACAGTCACTTGTAAAGGCTCCACTATAATTGGTCTAGCATGGAATATAGCACACGCACAGAAAGTTCAATCCAAGGTTGTTGGTAGGACGCGCTACAATTACAAATAGCATGCGCACAGCAAAATAGCACAGGATCCCCGCACAGAAAGTTGAGCAATATCCTATAATCCTGTGCGCCGTGTGCCGTGCGTAACCAGTCAGAACATGGATACCACCGCGTTCAAAAAATAAACACTGATGAAAATGGAAACTAATTTGATTAACCTTTGTAACAATTGGCGCCGATGTTAGTAAATTGATTTGTTCGAATTGAAATTGTTTTCAAGGTCTATAACAGTTACTGCAATTTAAAAATAATAACCTCACTCGATTTTGTATTATAACATAAACAAACAAGTTTGAATTTGTGACCAAGCAACATAAATCCTATTTGTTTCTCATTGGAATTCCGATTTGAAAAGGTACAACATCAATTATTCTCTAGTAGAATAGTGTGCTGCGGTTACAATAGATGGCAGCACTATAACAGTGTTAGTATCTCCAGTCAAGATTTAGCAGCAAGCGTGTAGTATTGAATGAGTCGTTCGCGTGGTCAGTAAACGTTAATATACACACAACTATAAATTACGAAACGTATTACGTATTTAAGTGAAAGTAAAATGATGTATTTTGTCTCCTTGCAAGCAACATTTCAAACTGATTTTTTCTCCAACGAGGATGGTTGCCGAACACAACTTAAATAAGTCGACCATTTATATGAATTTTCTCTCGTTACAACACCCTGGAAACCGATCTTTACACAAAGAGAATCCCGAAACTTTTACAAGACAGTCACGGCGCCATTTTTAGCTACAGAATAAGAATTCTCGTCGCAAAGATGGTTATCCTATCTGCCTTTACATAATTAGTAGAGGTACGTCAATTACACAGATTCATCTGGCAGTAGCCTAGCTTGCTCAGTTCTGTACACGCTCTGGATACAGTCGATTATTCATTGGCTTACAACATTACAAGCGATAGCTCTATGAATCATTTCCTTATTTACTACTGGCTTGCAGTAGTCAAATGCGTTTCGTGACAGCCACCAACTAATCACACACGTGATTATCAAGTATATATTTTTGGCGTTCAACCTGACCTGGAATGTATCTGCGAAATTGACGTACCTCTAATAATTAGGTCGTTCGGGATATAAGGCGAGCATTTTTTAAAGAGAATCTTGTCTACAATATAATTTAAAATTTTATTCATTGTAACCTGATAGGTTAACATATTTAATACACACAATCTATACACTTTGATAGTTAGTTATAGGCCATTCGGAATAAAGTGAGCACTAAAGATTTAACCTTTGAAAAAAATCACTAGCCGTTACTGCATATACATCACCACTAACAAGAGTTACTTTACTGCTTGTATGGTTGGTAGCGATTTATTGTACGTAGTTCCGTGTATTTTCCTATTTGAATACAACATTAGTGAAAGAACATATGACGAACTCGACC
>PNEQ01032547.1:0-79586 GCA_003012365.1 Medauroidea extradentata
TGAAAAGATACACAAGTTTATATCATTTTAATTAATCACATTACTAGGCACAGCTATACTTGTTAGAATTGTATTTTAAGATTATTGCCCAGCTTCACAACTATTTTCATTCCCATCAACGTTACTCAGTATGCTACTACAGTAATAGTTATCTATTTATATTTATAAGAAAAATTTTGATTATATAATTTTTAATTCACAAGTTTTTAATTTTGTCCCGCTAGCGAAACGAAATCGACCACTGTGAGACGTCGCGAAACATTTCTTTAGTGGGCGGTAAGAAGGATTTAACTCTAATTACTTCCTACTAAGACGTATGATTTTATTGCAGAATTTCGTGGGCAGACACATCATTATCAACATGTAGTTTTATCGTTCTTGCTGCCTTAGTAGTAAGAAGAGTACAATACTCATTATATTATCGTGTGACTTTTGGTCTTCTTACCTCCCACCAAAGATTTATCACAATAAGTAACCGCAAAATGTAGCGACGTCATTATCTTCAACCAAACTTGTGATATTGTAACTTCAGTTCTCGCAGTTGTAGAGATGTCAACATAATGCGTTCCAATGCAGTTTTTCAATCCACGAAACAAGCGGAAAATGTAGATTACTTACGCAAAAAAAAAAAGTTATTTTGTAATTAAAAATGTTCCCTTATTAAATAAGAACACAAATGAATGGTCAAAACAAAATCTCATCGAGACGAAAACGCGTGGAACATATTTAAATTTAAAAATTATACATTTGAAAAGGGGAAAAAAACTGCAAGAGAAGCAAATTAATTGTGAAGCGTAAAATTATTATTATAAGCAACTACACGAACAAAAATATTTAAATACTAAAAAACATAAAATAATGCACCGTAATAGTTAAATGTGAAAAATGTAATATTAAATATAAACAAAAACAAGATAACAAGTCATGAAAAAAGTATAATTCATAAATGACTTTTGCCATTAGATAAAATTAATAATTCAGAAAATAATTTAAAATATAAACAAAAAATAAAGAAGAATTTATTAAAAAAATTAACGTGAAGAAGTTAAGATAAAATGTGAAATTTGTGGAGTAAAATACAATCCGTCACAAAAAAAATCACGAAAGAAGTAAAAAACAAAAACAGCAAATAAAATAAACAAAATTGAAAACGAATATGATAACTATGAAATATAGGCTATGAAAAAGAAATTTGCGTTTGAAAGTAGATTGAAAACTTCCTATTCATGACATAATAGACCCAACGACATTACATAATGATGTTTAATAAATTGTAATAAGTAAAATAAAAGAAAAACAAGAACGAAATAAATTAAAAGTAAATTTACATTTTTCTGCTCAATATAAAAGAGGTCCAAACAATGAAGAAGAATACCAAAATACCGCATTTGAAACTAAAAATGAAATTACTTTAAAAGTAATCGATTTAGATGAATATTATGAAAGCAATATTTAAAAAATTTTAACAGAACTGCGCGAATTTGAAGCAAAAGAATTACATTGGGCACTAACAAAATATGTGATTCAGAATTAAGAATAAGTGAATATAATCCATTAAATGGAGCTTCTCATGTTGATTTACCAGAAAAAAACAAAGAAAAAGAAGCCGTTATAAATGTTCAAAATAATTATCAAAAATATTTGTTATGGTCTGTTTTATCCGGGCTTAACCCAGTAGAAATAGTCGCCAGAGAGTCATACAATACAAACATGAATTAAACGATGTACTTAGTGATTTAGAATTTCCAATGAAATTAGATTATATTCAACTATTTGAAAAAATAACTAATATTTCAATTATATATATATGTATGAAGAAATTAAAATTTGAGAACTACCAAAATTCTTTGAGAGTTCCATTTGTCATATATGCTGATTTTGAATGTATATAAAAAATATCCTATATTAGGTTGTAATACAGACCCAAAATTTACAAACAAATATGAATTGGTAAAAAAATATGGAACGCTGACAGATGGAGATATTGATTCTGGTTTATAAATAGAAATATTGCGAGAAATATACCATTTAAAAGATCAACAAATCAATAACAAATGTAAAATTAAATTGTTTGTCTTATACAAATAATTATTAAAAACATGAACCAATTAGTTTTTCTTATCATATAAAATATGAAAATGGTGACTACAAATCTATAGTATTTTATAAAGTAAAAAACGCACCTAGCATTTTTGTAAAAATGTTGATCGAATAATCAAAAAATATTTTAAAAATACATGAAATTGAATTACCATTGATTCCACTTACTAATGAAGAACGAAATAAATATTTCGCAGCAACAAATGGTAATATTTGTGAAAAATCATTATATACCACTAAAGAAAGTGAAAAGTAAAAATTTCAGTGGTCGATCACGACTATTTAACTGGGAAATATCGCGAGGCAGCACATAAAAATTGTAATATAAATGATCAAAATCCAAATTTTGCTCCCGTATGAATACATAATTTATCTGGATATGACACACATTTACTAAAAAAAATTTGGAAATATCAAATTGAAAATATATTTGGTTTACTACCAAAAAATTAAGAAAAATATACTTCATTCTAAGAAGGATGTAAATGACGCCGTAAAATTAAGATTTGTTGATACATTTCAGTTTATGTCCTTTAGCTTACAATCATTATCTGAAAACTTAATTTAATATAGTTGTGGGTGTTGTACGATAAATTTTAACTAAAAAAAAAATAAAATAAAAAAATTCTATAGTATTGTAAAAGAGCATGTATAGTTAGTGATATTTTCAAATTTTTCAAACCTTACAAAATATTTTTCAGAAGAGAAATTTAATTAGCAGTAGAGAAGGCGTTTATTCATATGATGATTCGGAAGAAAAATGTAATGAAACAGAATTACTATCCATAGAAAATTCTTACAATAATTTAAATAAAACTAATATTTCCGATGAAGATCATGAATTTGCACAAAACGTTTGGAATACATTTAATAATAAAAATCTAGGCGAAAATACTGAATTATACAACAAAGTTGATGTTCTATTTATCTGATAAATTCGAAAAATTTCAGATATGTCAGTATTAAATCATACAAATTCGATACTGCTTAGTATTTCACCGCGCCAGGATTAGCATGGAACGCGATGATAAATTATACAAAAATAAAACTAGAATTATTGACTTATTATAATAAAGTAATAATGATTAAAAAAAAGTATTGGAGTTGGAATATCCCAATGTTGTAAAATAATGCAAAAACAAATAATACATATGTGAAAAATTATGATCCGGAAATTGAAAATACCTTTTTAGAATATTTACATTCAAATAATTTATATGATTTGGCAATGAGTCAATATTTACCATATAATGACTTTTAATGGGTAAATTGTAAACGCAATGATGTAGGCTATTGAAATAACTATATATGGAACTTAGGAAATGATTCAAAATATGGATATATTTTAGAAATTAATTTCGAATATACAAAAGAATTACATGATTTACATAAATACATTCCATTGGTACCAGAAAACAGATTGCCCAAAGATTTTCGAGAATCCAAACTTTTAACTAATATATATGATAAAGAAAAATATGTATTACACTATGTAAATCTTTATTAAGATTTATCTTTGGGGATGAAATTAAAAAAAAAATACGTAGAGTATTAACATTTAAACATTCACATTGGATGAAATAATATATTGATTTAAGAACGGAAACGCGAACAAACGCCAAAAATTGTTTTCAAAAAGATTTTCATAAATTAGTGAATAATTCAGTTTTTGGGAAAACAATAGAAAATATAAGAAATAGAGTATTTAATATATTGTGTACAAATGATAAACATGTTGAAAAACTGATTGTAAAACCACATTTTAGATATCGAACTATATTTAATGAATCTTTAGCTGCAACTGATATGCATAAAACTAAATTATGTTTCAACAAACTGATATATGTACGAGTGACTATACTTGATTTATCAAAAACCTTAATGTAATATTTTCATTATAATGTGATGAAACCAAAATATGGAAATGATATTGAATTATGTTATATGGATACTGATCTATCCATTTATTATATAAAAAATTATTTTTACAACAATACGAAAGAAATGATTCAACACTTCGATACTTCAGATTACGAAGATCATAGATACAATATAACGTACAACAAATAAACAAGAATGTTATTGGTAAAGTGAAAGACGAAAATAAGTGGAAAATAATGGAAACATTCATTGGATTAAAATCTAAAGTTTATGCTATAAATGTAGAAGGAGATACTAAAAAAAGCAAAAGGTGTTAGAAAAAGCTGTAGTTGAAAATGAAATTACATTAGACGATTATAAAAATGTTCTATTGAAAAATTAAGTACTGTATAAAACTATGAATATTACAAGAAGTAAATATAAGTATTTTGGACTGAATTTAGAAAAAGGGCATTAAGTAAAGATAACGATAAACGAGTTGTTCTTAAACATAATACTAATCCATTACCATGGAATTATTATCAAATTGAAAAGAAATAAACAAGCAAATGAAATAACAAACAAATAGTTTAATTTTTGTAATGATGGTATACCGCGAAAAGTTTTTTGCTAACATACCCTGGAAAACGCTGTAGTTTCTTGCAACGTATATGATTCTGTGATATACTTCTGACACAACGTAGCTGTCTGCAGACCAATAATAGGTATAAAATATTACTATATCGGGATTCATAATGGCTCAGTCAAATAAAGTAACAGCTCCAAGTACTAGCTAAAGCCAGAAATCTTCTGGTAAGTTGAACGTGTGTTGAAATCCAGCAAACAGTCAATTTTCCCGCGATAAGCAGTGATCTCTGGATACAGGCCTACATTTTCTACTATATTTGGTGCGGCTCAATATCTATCGAACCTACATAATGCCACTGCTCCGCTGAGTGAGGCCCACATTTGTATAGATGGTTCGGGATAAAGTGAGCCCTTTTGAAGCTCTAGTCACTTTATTCTTTTCAGATAATTTATACTTTCCTGTCACTTTTTAATATAAACGAAGCAACCTTAGTAACAATGGAAGTGATTAGTTTTTAACGAACTCGATAATTAAATTATGAGGTCACAATAATTATTATTTATTTATAGGGGCTGGAAAATTTCGCGGATTCAGTGACCTGCATACAATAATCCGTTGTCCTATGCATATTCAAGCCCCGTCCATTCGTTCATTGTCCGCTGTACCACTGAGTAGCAGCTAGTGGACAAATAGTTGGGGCTTGAGTATGCATGGGCCAGTGCATTCTAACATGCAGGGCATTGAATCCGTGAAATTTTCCGGCCCCTATTTATTAAATATTATTCTAGACAGGACGGTCCTTAGAAGTAGTCACCTTATCGTAAACCACTTATATAAATCATTCAGGGCGTTTTTAAATACCGTGACAACTATGGACAAGTAAAAATGTTCAGTATAAAACACCACTCGAAAAATAATATAATAATTTTTTCTTACAGTTTTGTTCCTGTAGCAACGCATTTCTCTTCGCAGTGCAGAAAATGGTTGTCGTCCGGAAGGAATGTAATTAGAAATTACTGAGAACCGTCAAATGCAATTTTACATGTAAATCTTTGTCCATGCTGACGCCACTGTTCTAAGGTAGGCAGCGGATACTGGACGTGTGTTTGTGTGAGTGAGGGACGGCGCCAAGGGTGATGTTGACCGGCTCATCAGGCGCAGTATCGCCTCTACCGCAAGACTGAAACGGCGTGCAGTGGTATCGTAGGACACTCGCCTGACTGATACTAATAGGGGTTACCCCATCTTTATGTGCGTGGAAAGTTTTAAGCAAAGATCATTGCATGTTTACAGAGTAGTTTCACCCGAAACCCGCGAGTAGTTTTTCATGTATAACGTCGAAAAAGCTGTTTTTTTTAGTCATTTTGAGGGGAGCCGAAATGATATTTCTAATGGTCATGAGGTCTTGAAAACATTTTTCTGTCAACTATTGAAGTGAACTTTCTTTTAGTACAAATACACAAAGGGCACATGTGGAATGTTTTCGTAAAAACAAACGTGTTTACGAACACAATGAAATCCACTTTAAGCGCCGCCGAGCGGTGTACTGAGCTACAGTCGTTAGCGGATTACTCGAATACTGCTCATCGCTAAGGACCCTTGTTTTTCGCGAAAATAATTTTTCCTCACTTTGTTTCCGTGTCTTACGTGCACAATGCCGTTCTGCTTCGTGGTCAGCGATTGGGATATTTTAACTGTCACGAGCCTTGGGATTCTACCGGCAAATCATAGACGTGTGGTGTTGCAGGAAAGTTTTTGTAATCGGCTCAGTCAAATGAGATACATCTCTTAACACTGACACGCTGCCAATAACCATGAAGCAGAATTGCAGATGTGTACGTAAGGCACTGAAACAAACTGGGGCAAAATTCTATTCGCGATTATTCGGGGTCCTCACTCATCGCATATGAGTGTTGTATGTTTACGATTAGCACTTAAAGAACATTATCCGTGTGTGTACATATAAAGTTCACCACTGCTCATTAAAGCATATTTTTGAGAAGCTGGAGATGGCGAAAATATGTGTTTAGCGGCTTTTTATAGATCTGTAAATCTTGACGCAGAATATTTTTGAGGGTATAAGTAGAGATAGGAAATTTCGCTAAAAATTTTGCAGCCCTTTGTTTCAGTGCTTTACGTGTGCACCTGCATCTCTGCTTTGTGGTCAGTGATTGGATGCTGTAACACCCAGCGTGTGGAGGTTAAACCCGCAAATCACAGACGTGATGTGTGGCAGCTACCCGTGTACTGATTGGCACAGTCAAATGAATAACCACTCTGCACAAAAACACTCTTCAATAGCCATGAATTTGAACTGCAGGTGTGCACGTAGGACACTGAAACAAAGTGGGGCAAAACATTTTTCACCAAAAATTCCTGACCCTAGGTATAGGCGTGTATAGTCTGTCTCATGAAAGAATGCCACTCTTTGACAGTTGTTGTTGGCATATATTTTCAGAGTTGTTTCCATGAAATAAGCAGTGTTTTCCTTGCCACAGGTGACTTTTGCACAAAATCACTGGGCTGGGTCTAAAACTTTATCTACAATAAAAGTAATTTCCTGCATAAATTGGTACACATGAGCAGCCTTCAAAACTTTCAAAAAATGTAATTCTTTCGTGAGACAGACTATACAATACACATTTGTCTTTATTAATACGTCATAAAATAACAGGATCACCACTGAAAGTCCCGTACAGTCTGTATGACGCAGGCGTGTTGTCGGCGAGAAGACACCACGGTAGTTCTGTGACTTGAGCCTATAGGCTAGGAAGAGACGCAATGCGCGTGCTGTGTCGTCCTTACCGCTTCCGCACTTCTAGGACTCTAACGCACAAATTACGTTTGCCCAGACGGCCACCCTAAGATGGCCGCCTGCTCAGGCGATCAGAGTTTCAGCGGATAGACGTTTACTAAAAAATAGCTCAATGCGCGTAAGTAATGTCTAGAGACATGCAAAATTCGCGTTATTTTCTAACAGCTGACTAGACTCCAAGTGGCTATAGGCTCGTTCGACGTCTTCCGCTGGCCGATATTGTCGTGACTTGCCGCGGAGAATGCCTACACACGGTAGAGAGGCCAGTCTATGTAAAGGCGTAACATACGTAAATGACAACACATAAAAGTTCACGGCCAATTGAATAGCAGGTTATGCTCTGCTACGTATAGGAGAGTGATGTTTAGTCTGCTACCAAACGATAACGCGAATTTAACATGTCTCTAGTAATGGCTGTTCGCAAATAGCATTAAAAATCATTATAATTGTGTAGGGCTTGTATCTACCCATTTAATGTCCTCCAGTACACTTGCAAGTTTATTTTATATCGGTAAAAATGCCAACATAAGTGTTTTTGCAATCCTTTTTATGTGTGAACTTCTTAGTGCAGAATATTAAGGCCCAGTTTCTACTTTTTTTTAGCGATATTAAAAATTTACGCCTAAACGAGACCAAATATCGAAAATCTGTCTGGCAGCTTTGCTTAAATTCCTCTTCTCCATGTTGGATGCTTTTATTTCAAGGCAATTAATACTATGGTTTTTAGCTAATTTTGTAATTTACGAAATTTTGGTTGGTTGACTTTTTAGTCGAAACCGTACAATTTAATGCTTTAAGAAAATTACCGATAACGGCAAAAACAGTTTCAAACAAAACTGAACAGACATATTTCCGATATTTGCTCTCGTTTAAGTTTAACGAATAATTATCGAAAAACCAGTAGAAACTAAAGGTTTATAAATGTATAATAAAACTTTATATTTGATATTGATTCATGAAATTGTACGGTAACCTCTAGATGGCTCGTAGACTCGAAATTTAGGCGAGGAGATTGCACGATAGCTCAATGACTTGCACCTGTAGGCCAGAGTTAGACTGATGTGCTTGCTGTGTCTTTACCGCTTGCGCAGTTCTAGGCATCGAACGAGCAAAATATCTTCACCTTACTGTCGCCGTTTGCCTGAAGTTTCATGACGCAGAAGCGAGCGAACGTTAAAAGCGACAATGATACGTGCAGTAAATACCGCATCGCCTTTATGCTACAAGCACTGAACTAGCGTGCAAACTTCCCGGCGTCAAACCCCGTTTATTGCGTGACGTTAAGCCGTTGAACATATAATTTTAACTGCAGGGAAGCTACAGCGACGTTCAATGTTGTGCTGTATCCGAGCTTCGCATACATCCGCAGTTATCACGCTTTAAGTGACGTTAGCCTGGATAGCCTGTTTTTATGTCTGCTCGAGGGCTTATAAACATTGTTCTAACGTTTGTGATGTCTTTACTGTGACATTCCGCATCCGTTCTGCAGGACACGCAATAGTTCCGCAAGAAAAGTATTTCCCAAAATGTTGCGACGCATTTGAAGTTCTGTGACGGCATAAATGGGCCATCTTATTTGGCTGTTGAACCACGTTATAGTGGGATAGAAAACTGCGCTTTGTCGCGAAATCTTAAGAAATCACATTTCAGAGAACAATTGTCTAATACTTCCGACACGTTGAGTTAGTAAAAAGCAGCACCGAAGTATGCATGTGACCCAAGGAAAGTTGTCCTTGGCGATGACTGTACAACTATGATCTGTTTGTGGAACCAATGGCCTGAGTCACACATTGTACACTCTGTTTCATATAACTTCAGTACAATTCGAAAGCACTAGTGGAGTGAAAATTATTTTTTATTTTGCTCCCTTATATCACTTGGAAAGTCCTAAATTAACTAAGGACGCGTGTGTCCTGGTCAGAAGGTGGTTATACCGTATACTGCTCAGGCGAACACTTGAAATCAGTTTGTTGTACGAAGGATTATACACGGATTTAGTGTTGCCCTAAAATTGTTTTGGTTAGACCCAATGTATTTCACATGAATTTTAAAGAGTTATAAAGTTGAAATGATTTATCAGGTGAGAAATATGCCGTGTTTATAACTTAGTCAACGTTAGTTGGGAAACAAAATATGTCTGGGTCTCATACTCTGTCTGCAGGTGCTCCTCGGAGTGTGTATGTGCCTGAAGACGGGGACAGATTTCAGTCCTCGGAACGTCGAAACTTGTTTTGTCGCAAGGAGACCGTTGTGTTCGTCTATTTTTATTGTTTTACTGTCCACAGCTACTGTGTTATTTCTTTTCGTTCGCTTTCCTCAAGGTGTCTGTGTTTATACTACATACAGCTTTTTGTCGTTCGTTTTGTTTTGTCTGTTTGTTGTTGCAATTATTTTTGTCTGTTGTTTCAAACTTACTGACGGAATTCCTTTTGCGGAATAATCTCAGTTTTATATATTTTTTCCTTGGTTTGTTTTTGGTGCTTGGGTGCTCGTTTGTGTTCATTTATTTTCTTGCAAATCGTTGACTGAATTCCTTGCGGAATTGAATATGTGTACCTTTGTTTGACAGCTGCAATCATATCCCTTTTACTTGTTTACTTATTTGTTTGTGTGTATTACCTGGTTTTTGTGACTCACCATTTGCTGCAATGGCGTACGTACAAAATACTTCTTTAGTTTGTACATTACGACTTATGAACATTGTGAATGTGACGAACTACAAGATCCACCCGTCTTGTTAAGCTGCAGAGAAAGCATGACGAACCGTGCACCTTATACGACTTGGTTGTAGCAAGAGGTAAGGGTACTTAAGTTGCTACTTTCTGGAATAAATTATCAATTTGAACACATGAAAACCTTCATGGCCATCTCTTTTACTACCACATGACATACAGAATTACCTTATTTTTGAAGTTTGTGACTCGGTTACGTTAACTAAGTTTGTTTTGATACTGTAATTATGATTCCACTCAGTAATTGTACCGTATCAATTGTATGGTGCCTTGGACAAGGATAAATAAATAAGTAAATTATGTATCAGTCACAAAGCAAACTAACACATGTTCGAGTGGACATCTCATGTTTATTTGAGAACTAGAAATGTTAACTGACATTGTCTTAAAGAAGTGCAACAGAAACAATAAATGCTTTTGGAACTGTCAAAATTTACTGGCAGAGTAAACACAAACTTGCCGGTAGCGCGATAGAGACACTTCTTCAGTAAGATGAAAATGTTGGTCGATTCCCGCAGACATGTTCATGTTACGTGTTGCGAGAGTGTAGTATTCTAATATCTAGATCTGCTTCATAGTCAGTGATTGATCGTTCTTAAGGGCGCAGCTCACCTCAGTTTTCAAAGTCTTTTTTTTTTTAACTTTTATATTGATACTAGATACATTTTTATTTATTTTATACATAAATTGTGATTATATCTTCATCTCAGGAAATTTTTTAATCTCTCATAGTTTTTGCGTAATGAGTCGTAAACATCAAAATTTGCACTTTACGGTTTTATGTACGCCGCTAAAACCAACCTGCCACACTGTTAAATGTATATATGTTTATTCTGGAAAGCTTACGGTATATTTTCTATTACTTACCGAAGTTAAACACAAAATTTAATCTCGTAAGTAAAACAACACAACGTTACGCAAAAATTACATTACGTACAAGTTCCTTACTAGGCCTACAAATCTTAATTTTAAATAGTATTATTTATGGAAAATCTTCAGTGCAAGCTATTACTGTCAGAAAATTAATGAATAACAATCACTTCTTGTCAGATAGTTTAGCGAGCACTTTTTCATTAACTGTCAAAGATTTACTTTGCAACTTTGTGAAAAACACTAGAACTTTTTAATGAAATTCTCCGGTATTTTAATCCGACAATTTTTACCTTTGCACAAAACAAATTCAAAACAGCTATGTTTTGAACAAGGTCATCCTTAAAAATAAATAGTGTAATTGGCATTTATATAAAATTATTGAGTAAGATGTTTCTGGATTTAAATGTGACAATACAAGCATTAATGGATTTCATGTACACTTTAAAATTAACTTTTTCTTGTCTTAATTGCTGCAAAGTCCTTTACCATACCACCGAAATATAAAGATGACGCAATGGCATTTTAAGTTGAAAATGTTGCTAGGTTTGCGACATAGATGATCGTAGGTAAGATTAAATGAGTTTAAGTTCACCCCTGGCCATTCTGTGCCCTCCCCCTCTCCTTAGTTACCACACTGCGCGATTCTACACTGGTTCGAATTTAAACCTCACAAGTTTTTAAATATTCCTGAAACAATTTTCATGTGTGTGATAACAGCCTGAAGTAAGAGTTATTTGTCTTAATTAAGTACACATACTGCAATAAATGCTCCAATTTTTTCAGCAAGTTTTGATTTGTTATGTAAAGTGTGTCACAACTTAGTTACACATAAATACCACAAAATGAAACTTTCCTTAATCACTTTCAGATAACAAAAAAAAATCGAAACATTACTTTAATTTAGCACCCGTATTGAATTAATGTTCGCAGATTATACAGCGCGTAAATAGTAAATATAAACGTAATTATTTGACAGTATCGCTTTCAGAACTGTTGTTGACTGAACATTACTTATTTCAGTGTATACAAGTAAACGTGTAATTGTTCGAATCTCGCACTAAAGCCTACAGTCAATTAAGCAATAAAATGGGGTCAACCTTGAAATGAGAGATAATAAGCTGGAAACTCGTATTCACCTTCATTTCCGCGTTCTAAAAGTTGTCTCAAAAGTCTCATAAAATCACGTGTCTGCGTCGTAAGTTATTCAAGGTCAAAGGTTACAAAAATCGGTTTTTCGAGATTATCTCGGTTTATATAGCTCCAATAATGTTAATATCTTATAAAATTTGTAGAGCATGACATTTCTGACAAATTGTGTCCTAAACATTTTTTCATGCGCTCAACCGTTGATATAGAGGGCGGTGAGCGCGCAGCACTCAGCCATAGGCACTGCAAGGCTACCGTGAATCTCGGTCAATAATACCTTGAATTTTGAATAATTTGTAATATACACTGTATTAATAACATTTTACATTTATTTAATATATTCATTTAATAATACTTACCTACTTAGTGTAATTAAAAACTCATTAAATGAAATACTTATTGTATATATTAGTTTTATCTTAATTTATTAAATGTATATTTTAAGTAGAAAAATAATTAAGTAGTTTATCTTCAAAACGCGTAAATTCTTAAATACTTATTTTTATATTATGATTATAACTGGGAAGAAGGACCTCTATTGTACTATTTTCCTCTATGACATTTATACCTGAGATAAGAATGCAGACCCCTATACGTACTTGCCAACTATTCAAGAAGAGAATTAGTAAACCATCTACTAGATGTTAAATTTTAGCTTAAATAGCACGCAGCAATTTTATGTAAAAATTCATTGCCCCCAAGTTTTGACAGGATTCATCCAAATTTATCAAACTTTAATAAAAATTAACAGGTTAACAGTTCCAAAAAGTTATTGAAATCTTGGTAAATAAGCGTACATATAAATAGATCTACTTGTAAACGTTCTGCAAAATCGTATTGTAGGCTACTCAAATTTGTTTCCTATTCTTTGAAGGATCTTATAATTTAGTTAGACTTTATGACACTTACTATAAAGAGAAAAGAACAGACTAAATTAGTGCCATAAAAATGTGACTACGCATAATGCATTTAATAAATTTTCTCTTCACTTTAAATAGTAAGAAATGTACAGATGAATGAATATAAAATTAAAATACATTTACTAGTTTTATTTATTTTTAAAATATACTTTGATAAAATAAAGATATACAATAATGTAATAAGAATAATAAGTATAACATATATAAGATTTAAGAAACTACACATTTTAAAGGTAAAGATAAATAGATATGATACTTATGATTAATTTTTCTACTTAAAATCTACTTTCAATAAATTAATATAAAATTAAGATTTACAGTAAGTATTTCACTTGATAAGATTTTGGTTAAACAAAGTAGGTAAGTATTATTAAATAAATATTGTAAATATATGTATAATGTTACCAAATACAGTGGATTAAATAATAAATTATACAAATTATTAATTGTTTATGATATTATAATGATTTAATAACATTATACAAGGCATACCGTGATTAACGGTTGCCTTACGGTACGTGTGGCTGAGCGCTGCAGGCTCACCGCCCTCTATTTCAAAAACGGTTGAGCGCATAGCAAAATGTTTAAAATAAATTTTGTCGCAAATTTATATGCTCTACAATTTTTATAAGATATTAACATCACTGGAGGTAAAAAAGACGAGATAATAGCGAAAAACCGATTTTTGTAACCCTTGACCTTGAATAACTTACGACGCAGACACGTGATTTTATGAGACTTTTGAGACTACTTCTAGAACACCGAAATGAAGGTATATTCGAGTTTTCAACTTATAATCTCTCATTTCGAGGTTGAGCCTTGATTTGTCGGGACTATAACGTCTTATTCCAGTTTCCAGACAGAAATATGCATACCGGTTTCGTACCAACTAAGCTGAAGCAGTTTCTCGTTTGGTATGCTATGTATTTGTACTATAATAGGTTCGTTTCGCGGGATTTTTTATGTTTAACTTGATTTATTTTGGACTTTGTATGACTATATATTCAAATTATGTCTCTTAAAAATTAATTATTCATCTCAAATGCAAGAAACTTCCCAAACAACTTAGTCATGGGGAGCCAACTAAAAAAAAGTAGTTGCATAATTTTACATTTTAGCAAGTAATAATTAAAAATTGTAACATGTATGCAAATTTTTTTTTTGCAAACGATAAAAGTTTCCAAAACACGGACTACAATCGACAAATGTATTCCATAAGTTACAATAAAACTAATGATTTTTAGCATTAAAATTTTGTATATTGAGATATTAGTAAAACTAGGGTATAACGGAAAGTTTAAATCTGTCACTCTTATTCTGGTGTGATACAAGAAAACCAGTTTCATAATTATTGTCAGACATTAATGTTGAAATTTTTTAATAAAATAAAAACACGTTTACATATATTTGTAGAATTTTGAGAAGTCCTGCAATGACATCAACAGTCAGTCAAACGAAATATGAACTGATGAGTCGGAACAGCCGACGAAATGCATAATTAAATTAATTCAATATGATACGAATAAGTAATGAGTGAGTAGGAACTTTTACCGGCACAAAATGTAAATAATTCACGTTACTTGGGATGACACTTTGACTCTTTCAGGGTTAGCGTATACTTATCTGCGAGTGTGAGTGTGCGTTTGTTTCTGGACACATTGTATAGGAAACATTGGGAGATCTTGCGGCGAAGAGAGAGATAGAGGATTGGCGTCGGAAATTAAAGGAACGGAACTGATTGTCTTCCGCGCGGAAAAGACTGCGCGCTTGTTTCTCGGGTTGGAGGGAAGATTGAAACGCCCTAAGATGTGGTAGTGGTAATCAGGCGGGTTGCTTGGTAAACCCGGTGACCTCTGACCCATTTCACAGTCTGATTGGAAATATAATGCTAAAGTCGCATGGCCCTGATAGCAAGACACGACAACACGCAGTTAAAACGTTGTCTTTAAAGTAAATAAGGGATATATAAATTGTTTACAGTAAAGCCAGTGTTACAAAACATATCATTTATGTCACACATTTTTTCTTAGCT
Organism: Medauroidea extradentata; assembly: GCA_003012365.1. Taxonomy (NCBI): domain Eukaryota; kingdom Metazoa; phylum Arthropoda; class Insecta; order Phasmatodea; family Phasmatidae; genus Medauroidea; species Medauroidea extradentata. The sequence goes on from PNEQ01032547.1 coordinate 15,068, forward strand.
GTGATTAGTTTTAAAAAATTTCATTTTCCTTGTAGCAAAAAAAAAATGTATTTGGTTTGAACATAGAGTTTGTTTTAAAGACACAACTAATATTACCGTGTTAATATTTCTACGATTTCTATGTAAACATGACCGCTGGCTGCTGCGCCGCCTAGCCGACACAAGCAAAACGAGTGAAGAGTGAGAGATTTTGGTCATCACTTAACATCGAAGGCTTTATCGCCGGCGAGGGCTGACATGATGTATGGAGTGGCGCCGTAATAAAGGGGCATGGGAAACGGTAGATCCCAGAGAAAACACGTTGCCCAGACACATTGTCCGGCACGATTGCAGAGGGAATCGAACCCCGATCGCCTTGGTGACCATTTGCCACCACAGCACCTTCAATATTAAATAATATTTAGATTAGTAAAATGTACTGCATAAATATTACATTGACTTTCTACCTGCCCTGTAGTTCATGACATTCATGTATTACAAATTACGTATCATTGTTGTGAAGTCTTCAAATAGATGATAAATACTACACAACACGTGATGAACCGATATCTCTTAATTATTAACATTACCTTAATAAGAGCTAAATGTGCATAGTCAGAAAAATTTTGGAAAATTATTCTCAGATATTTTATGTTAACAATAAAAATTTGAAGGACGACAGTTTTTAAAAACTAAATGTGGCATAAACAAAACCCATGAGTCTGGAAAATTGTTATTCCGATACCTCGTGATATCAAAATATCAATAAATTGTCACCAATATGAAGACGCCATAAACTAAATACAAAAACGACAACTAAGTACTGTATGAGTATTGAGTTTGATGAAACCCTGAAAAATGATTCTTTAGATATCTCGTATGATCATAATAGTGTTACAAGTTTGAGACATAAACTTTATATGTGGGCAATTCCCTTGAGTTCTTTTGGGGATAGAGGTCTTATAATTACAAATAAAAGAGTTGAATTAAGTACTGGATTTAATAGCTCACGAAATACACAAAACAGTAATCAACTATAACTCTCACAACACAATTAGTTATGCACACAATTACTCCTGTGTCACAGACACGTTAATTAACTTTCACAATTAAAGCACAAAAAAGATCTGCCATCAATTAACTAAACAGTACAAATCACAATAAAATTCAGTCATATATACAATCAACAGTCTTTCAAACAGTGACAGTGTACAACATTAATAGTCCGCCGTGGTGACGAATCGTCGTGTGCTGCGGAGCACCCCGAGTGCACCGCTGTCTACACTCTTGAGGTCTTCGGTTCGACTCCCGTCGCGTACCTCCTTCTTCGCTTGTCAGCCCGCCGCAGCAGTCCTCTTGGTTCGTCCAACACTGCTTCGAAGGTAGCTGCATGCCGCCTCACAGTAGACTCTGACGTCACCAAGATGTCTTCACCAGTCTATCTCCACAACCATTGCACCTTCCTCTAGCACGACCAATAGCGAACTCTCCCCGATTCTGTCGATTCAGCCCTTATATACTACGGCCAAACTCCAGGGGTTCCCCTAATTACATGGGTCTAAAAGTAGACATTACCACATGTTTCGGACATGAATTGAGTTACGTAGGCCACTCTCGTAGGGTTAAGACGCAGTTGGGACATGTATCTATGACGTAGCTTTGGCGTGACTGCCACCACGTAGCCGCCCAGCGTATGATTCAGGGGCCAGTCCACAAAGTGTTACGAAACAGCCGCCGACCACCGGCCTACAGGCACATGGCACGCAACACTAGGTTCACATGGCCGACATTTAGAAAATACGAACATGGAATGAAGAAAACCTTAAAAACGAAGTCACCTTACTATGTACTACTACAGGGAGACGTGTAATGAGTATGAAGGACTTTTGAAAATGATTTCTTAGATATATTATGGATCAAAATACACCAAACAGCCTCCGTTTTATATGTGTAACAATTTTAATGAAAATTTGAAACATAATTCTTCCGATACTTCTTGTGTACTGAAAAAGTTAAAATACTTCCCGTCATTTCGAAAATATGAACACGAAATAATCAAAATGCATAAAAGTCGCGGCAGCTTACTGATAAATAGGCCTACATATATTTTTCATTTATTATTTTATTTTCGTCTTAATTTTACATGACGGAAGAAAGGCATGCGCATTTTCTTAAACTTAACAATGACATTGCTAATAAAAGTAATTAAAATACCTAATTGCTTAATGAATATGTGTGTGCTAAGTTTGATCAAATTCAGAAATATATTTCTTAGATATGTCATTCTATGCTCAAATTATGAAAATGGCCGCCTTTGTGAAAAACTTAACATAGTATCACGAAATACACAAACGTCAACTCAGCGTAGTATGTAGAACGTGTTCACCGAATTAGATGAAATTTTGAAATAATAGGCCTACACTTTTTTATGTTTGTCATAATTTATAATGCAAAAAATAAGCAAATGACCGCCATTATAAAATTATGAATAAAGGATGAACTTAATACGCACCAGTGTAACGTAGCAATTCTTATTGTAGTATATCTTGCTACCCTACTACAGAACTTATTTGTGTTTATTTTACGGACGATTATCTTGCATACGCATACTACCATAGGCGTATTACTGAATGTGAGGTTACGGTGTGGTACCTGACTTACCAACATTCAACAGCAAGCCCTCCATCCTGAAACGTAATTCACAACACACTTCTAGCTACGTGACTAATAAAATATGTCGCGTATATAGGTTTGCATGAATTTAATGATACATTTCTAGATGGTTTAGTGGGAAAAATCAATTGAAGATATTCAGACCTCAGAATAAGAAAGAAAAACATGGAAATATTTCAGTAAAACAAAAAATCGTCAGAAATTGAAAAACGTTAAAATTGAAATAATTTCGGTATTTACTTGCCATTAACTGCCAACCAGATATTCCTACGTAAATGATAAGCATTTATAGTCTTTAGCCTTGGTAAATAGAATAAAATAATCTTACGTTAAGTAAATGCAGTCGATAGAAATTGAATGAGTCTATTTAAATCATGTTAGACGTAGGTTATAAAGGTTCATAAACTAAAGCCAGGAAATTTAGAAACATGGAGGAGTTTAGCGTCTACCCTGCAAACCATATGACGCCATATGTTTCACTTATCTCTGGATAGCAAACTATCCTTTTGACGACTGCTGAACTCCCACGGTGGTTGTACTGAAGACAGGCCTCGGACACACCTCGTAGAGTTGCTCCTCTCCTTCTGATGTCTTCCCTTAGGCCCTCGGGCCCATACGGCTACAGTTCATTAGCACACGATATCGAATCGCGGAAGACTAGTTAATGTAATTTCGCGGTAGTCCCGAGTCCAGGCCCTCTTGCCATTTTCTTGAATCCGTCTTCACCACAGAGGCGACCTGAACTAACATCTCGACTCGGCTTTAATTAATTAAGGTAAAACCTAGAGCCAGCAACGACCTTTTTGATGCCGCTCTCCTCATCATCCCTTCTAGTAATCATAACAAAATGTCCGAAGACGACAAAAAAATCATTGTTTTCAGAAGCGTTAATCAAGCAGCTAATCAGCACTCGGCAAAACATTAAAACTTCGCGGTTTGTGCTATGAGAATGGATATCAGGATAGTCATAGAGCAAAAAGTCAGTCGTAACCTAAAATGCAAATAATCTGGTCTGGCAAAAATTAAAGTTTACATATTATCATACAATAAGCAAAAACAGCATTCTTGTTACACATATAGATAATAATCTGAGGTCTGGTCAAAATTAAATAATGTCGCACATATAATAACTAGAGCCACGATTTTGTCGCGAAAAGATTTTTGCCCCACTTTGTTTCAGTGTCTCTCGTGCACATCGGCAGCTATGCTTCATGGTTATCGGCAGTGTGTCTTTGTTCAGACACATCTCTCATTTGACTGCACCAATCTTAATAAGATTATTGTGACTCCGTACGTCTGTGATTTGCCAAGGCAAGTGAGAGTAAAATCATCCAATCACAAACGATGTAGCAGATCTGCAGATGTGCACATGACGCATTGGAACCAAATGTTGCAAAAATCTGTTCGCCATAAAATCGTGGCTCTAATAATAACAAATAAAATCACACAGGAAAATAAACAAATACTGATACGTTACACCAGTGAAGTCAGTTTAGTATGTAGTAATATGTGTACTAAATTTTATGGAATCCGGAAAAATATTTCCTCAGATATGTCATATGATGTTAAACATATAAAAATGTACACCTTTGAAAATATTGAACATATGATGAACGAGATACACGAAAGTCAAGATAGCAAACTTAGCAGTTGTAGCGGATGTGTACTAAGTTTGATAAAATTTGGAAAAATATTTTCTTAGACATGTCACACTATGTTTAAAATATAAACATGACAGGCAGTTTCGAAAATATAAATAGAGTTTGAAAAAAAATAACTTTAATGTCAAATCAGCTTGGTATGTAATATATATGTACCAAGTGTGATGATAAGATGAATGTCAATGTTTAATCAAAAATTTCTCCCTTCAATTTTGCAACAGCCAAAAACATTCATTACATAACTTGACCAATTTTTTGTTTCAAGGAATCATCTCGCAATGTTTGTAACACAATTTCATGAAAATTCAGTTTTGTGCGCCGTGTATGGCATATAATAGTCTTCTTTTCTGGTTGTCCGAGTACAGAGTTCTGTTAGCGTTTTGTGTCAATGTTTAACATTTGAAAATCTTTTGCCAGACTGGCGTGGTTAAGAAACTATGTGAGGTAGGGTACAAAGGCTCTCCGGCTTACTAAGGCCTGTCTCATAGCAATACGACTCTGCGAGTAATTAGAGATAGTAATGTATGGTCGGAAATGGAGTTACATTTTCATAAACAACCTGTACCTCATAGTAACAACTGATTTCATAAAACTCGACCAACTCTTAAAAAAAAAAGTTGACGACCAGTCTCAATAATTATGTTAAAATTACGTTTGTAATGTTGCAGCAATTTACACATATGTTTCTTACATGTGTTGCTCGTTCAAAGCATCGTTGTTGTAATACGAATATTCAACCAGTGTTTGAAACGTTAAAGTTCTCTACCTTCTGTGTGATCACGATTCTGAGAAATAAATAGAAATGGTGTACCAGGAGAGGGAATCACATTCAAAGTTTAGACGAATTCGTGTAGAGCTGTTTTGGATGTGTGCCTTTGGCGAGAAAAGTTATTTACGTGGAATGTTTCAAAATGTTCCGATTGCTTTCCCGCTACAAAACCCACATACGTTGCGGAGATTTAAAAGGAGAGTTTTTTGAAGCCCCATGCTTCCATGCTTTGATGTGCTCGGAAGCGGGTCGTTTTCCAGGAAGTTGAGGTTAAGTTGTTGCTTCCACGAATGGCAGCGGGCTGCCTGGAATATTACGAGTCGTAAAAAATTTATCGGCTCCACCGTGGCACCGCACGACACTTTTATTAAGCGGTCGCAAAAATGAAAACATTATTGCGTTTAATGGCCGGAGCGACTGGTGATTATTATCAAACTTTTATCAGTATGTACCCACCACTCATCCGTTACGGTGATTCCTGGAGGGTTTAATTTTCGCGTGGGATAATAAATGGGAATTGATATACTCTATTTCGTATGTATTTAGTACAATTTGACTCCTCTGATGGCATTTACTGGTTTCTTTATTCGTCAGTCACGCTACAATACAATATTTACTGTGAATGCGGAAGAAATTACATCTAACATTCAGTTTAGAACAAAGAAATGGGATTTAAATATACAACACACATGAATATAATCAAATAAGGATAATTCAGTTGTTAAATACGGTTTATCTACAATATCTCAATGTTTGTCAACATGAATTCGACATTTTAAGTTATTACAGATAGCTCTGGTAGTTTTACTGTAAAATAGATTATTTACTTCGTTACTGCACGCAGTAAAAAGTACATTTTAAACAAAGAAAAAATTTCTTCGAGACTGTTTACTTTGAGGTAATTAACTCATGCATTACAGCAAATAGATCTTGAAAAGGTATATTTTTGGTGTTACAAAATTTAATGTCTTTATAGGAACGAAATCTAATTATTTATAGTTATTCTTTTAAAGGGAAAGTTCGTGACTTACGTTACCATAAAACTTACTGCGGAACTATTTAAAACCATCACTAAATACTGAGAACGAAATTTTCTTTGAGGCAAAGTTGTCTTGCATTGGTTCATCTTAAGAAAAAATATAAGGATGGACTAAATTTGTGTCGTAGCAAAGAAAACTATAAGTTATGAGGCACGTGACCGAAACCATTGTTTTTTCTCGAGACGAATGTATACCTTTGTAGTTATTTAATTATTGTCATAGGAAATGTTTAACTGTAAAATACATAAAACCGAACCTTACTTATAAATAATATTGTAACATATTTTTTTCTACTGAGTTCAAATAACGGGTTCGTCACAGGGAACGTGTGAACGTTTTTTTACGGATGTTTCGCATATTTTATCGCAGAAATTAGAATTTATAATCTATTGCGATTGAGGAATTATTCTGGAATAATTTATATAAAAAGAAACAAATCAAACACCAATAGAAAAAAAGTTCATCATAATGCGAAGTTACACGGTCACTTTAATTTTGTGACCTCTAAGGGATTTTATGTACACAGAAAAATTGCTATGTTGTGGATTTGAAAGTAACACCGTAAATGCGTTTACAGAATTACTTGGTTAGGTTGGATAGGGTAAAATTTAAAATTTAATAATTTTAATGTGCTCCAAGTGAAGCTTTCTCGCGTCCGAAACGTGAATTAGACTAACTCGATTGATGTCTCGATGGACTAACCCTGGGGAATTGCAGGGTATGCTGACGTTAGCAGACACGACATGAGGCCGGAACTGTTGTTGATGTCAGATGCTATCAAAACTACAGTGGTGTGAATGTGTACGCCAATGGCAGCACATAGGTTGTTGCCAGGGAGGGTACAAGTATAGTGTTATGCGCTAGTTGACGCTACAGCCACTGACACTCTGGTATGTAGGTAACGCTTATAACTGACTGATCATAACACAATAAGCAGCCAGTAGATACTTCATGGTCATTGGTATACAGCGACGTGTTCACACGAGTGTACAGTTCTCGGCAACTTGTGCCCTCCCTGCCAACAACCCTCGAGCCGCCACTGCTCTACGCATAATGTTCCAAACGTGGGGGGAAATATCACGAAACGAGTATTTTGCATTTTTAAGAAAAAGTGAGGCGTTGGTACCTGAGAGTTAAATTTTATTTTAATCTCATGGTGAGTAAAAGTTTATTAAATTTGTGTAGTAAAATCTGATGCAGTGTGCTTTAATTTTCGTCCAGTAAAGTATTCCTTTCGACATAAAATAATGATTAGAAATTCTGATACTGGAATAGAATTCAGTAAAAGTTTCAAAACTTTACGTTAGACTACTTATAATTCTCGTAATCTTAAACACTGAGCGGTTTAAAAGAGTTCAAAAACAACCTGACTTACCTCGCTGATCAAATACATATGATCACACGTGACACAATAAATATGGTTAACCACTAGCAAGTTACTTTTCGTTTACGGCTTTAGAAGCAAATAAAACCGAAATTATATACTGCAGAAATATTTACCTGTTGAGTTGAATGTATCAGTTATATATATATATATATATATATATATATATATATATATATATATATATATATAAACTACTTCTGGCGTTTTCCTTGAGATTTTATTGTGCTTAAAAGAAGTTGTATAGTTACGCACGAAAAATACGGAATAAAAATATCCCCTATTATTATTATTATTAATTCCTCATAAGTACTTTGTTTCTTCTTATATGAAGTTCTAATGCAAATGTAGAACTATTTCTCGTAAGTATAAAACTGTTTCTTTGGTGAAATATCCTCAGTTTATTGCAAATGTTTCAAGAAGATACTAATACTTTATTATAAATGCAATATTGCACAAAAATAAAAATTTTTAACCATAATTACAATCGGGACTTGAATATGTTTTTTTCCCCTTGACTGTGTTTAGACAACTTTTGTCGGAAACGTCTAGGCGAATTTAAACACTTTAATAATACATGGATATCTTATTATCTATGTAATAACTGGAATTTACTCTCACATATTCGGTGGAACCATTTATTTTCAAACTGCATTTTTTGGGTTCGGATTCCTAATTTATAATGGACTCGTTTGTCGGTTTTAAGAATACAGTTTGGATTTAGTTTTGGTTATGAGCAGTGACGGATCGTTTTATTTATGAGCAAGCCCTACCCTACGCATTAAATAACGAGTAGTGCATCCAGAATTTGATTCTACGATGATCTTAAATTACATTTTTCATCTCAGTTACGTATCTCAGGTAAAATTCAGTTTTGTTTGCTTACAATTAAGTTTATTTATTTTGTTTTATAACGTAAAAATTCAGCCTCAGGCTGGTTTACAATTGGTACGTAGTTATAATCTATTAACATTACTGAACAAATATTAATTATGAATATTACAATATTATTACAAAAAAATCTGCATGAAACTTATAATTGTAAGCGTTACAAGGATTTAAAGTATAATTGCAACATTACGTTAAACAAATAATTACAAAAATTGCAATAATTAAAAAAAAACAGACAATTACTAAACTAAACATACGGGAAAAATATATAAAAAGAAAAATGTCAAGAAAAAAATTGTATGGGCTTTCGTAATCATTGTCTATTGTATGGTTCTGTAGCAGAAAGGACTTATATTTCTCCTTGAAAGTGTGGTGCGAAAGATTTCTTAAATCTCCCGGTAGGTCATTCCAAGCCTTGCTGGCCGTATACGTGAACGAATGTTTGTAAATGGGCTTCGAAAATAGAGGTAGTTGAAAAGAACTTTTATTTAGTGTGTTGCGATTATGTACTGAGATAAAATTAATGAGTCTTTCCGATAAATATGTTGGCACCTGGGTATCTATAAATTTTTTTAATGAGTAGTGAAATGATATAATCTTCTATTTTCCATGTTAAGCCATTTGGAATTGAAAAGTGCTTTCGTGAAATGATCTCGCTTTTTAAGGTTAAAACAATATCTCTAACATGTGTTCTGTACCTTCTGTATACGATGTTGTTGTATTTTGCTAATATTAACAAATAAGCCGGTACAATAGTTAAAGACTGATAGTACTAAAGCATCGCACAAATATAGTTTTATGTCAGTTGTTAAAATATTTTTAAGTCTGTAAAGATGCTTCAAATGGAAGTAGGCCGACTGGATATTTGCTCATACTTGTTTTTCCCAGGATAGATTTTTGTCGAATATAACTCCTAAGATTTTATAGGAATTCTTTTCCGGTATTATTTCCCCGTTTACTGATATATCTTTGTGGCAGTTAATTTTCTTTAATATTATGTGTGATCCAAAAATCACGTATGAGAATTTTTTTTGGTTGAGTTTCAGGGAGTTTATTTCGCACCATTCCGATATATTTTGTAAATCACTGTTTATCTCCGAGATTTTCTCGTCTATTTGATCAACACGACAGGATAGTAAGTAAGTAGTAACTGGGTGTCATCTGCGTACTGGAAACATTTTAAATATTTGAAACATGACACAATTGTATTTATGTACAGTGAAAACAACAAAGGTCCGAGAATTGATCCCTGTGGGACACCTTTTGTCACAGAGATCCAGTCGGAACATAATTTTCCATTGCTAGTGTTGACTTCTACCTGTTGTGAACGGTTTTCTAAATAACTTCTGAACCACTGACAAGTGTCATGTGACACTCCAGCAGCCACCAGATTTACTAACAGTAGCTTATGGTTTATGGTATTGAAGGCTTTAGTGAAATCAAGGAATATAACAAACGTTACCTTCTCTTTGTTCATGGCTTTGTAAACAAAATCTGTTATATCTAATAATGCCGTGTATGTACAGTGAAGTGGCCGGAATCCAGACTGCATGATGTGAAGTAAGTTATTTTTGTCAATATATTTAGATAACTGGTAATGTACTATATTTTATAAAAATTTTTGACATCTACAGCAGGTAAGATGCTTATTGGGCGCAGATATATAAGTTCCGTAAGATTACTGACTTTATTCATTGGGATTATCTTTTATTTTTATTCAGTTAGCGGGGAAAATGGAACACTGTAAAGAGTGGTTTATTATATGTACTATTGCAGGGATACAGTAGGGGGTGCAGAGTTTAATCATGTTTACATTTATGTTATCTACCTCTACGGCTGATGTTTTGATACCGTTAATTCACTTATGTACTTCGAAGTTTCGAAAGAAATAATTATATAATGTCAAAAAAATTACACACATTATACTGTTTATTGTAAAAATAGGTATATAGGGTAAACTGACAATATGTCGTGATATAATATAATATTGTTATAAACCACGTTGTGGGTTTCACAAAATTAGGAAGGCTCTAAATACTGAGTTCACTAGGCTACCAACAGACAGCAGGCATGTGTAGTTTTAGCAATAAGTGACCACTGTATCACAATTAAAATGTTATTTGTGGTACTGAATTTCGAAACTTTGGTATCATTAAAAAAGGGTAGGTTTACCGCATATCATAAATACACGCATACATACTTATGCGTACATACGCACACGTAGTCCCTACTAAGAAATACTAGTAAGAAATTGTAAAACTATAATTATAAAATACACACCGTAAGTCTTTTCTGCCATTTACTTCTCAAGACACCACTTTTCTCCACGCCCTATAAGTCTGCCTCTTAAGTGATATATTTTATCTCGGGTTCACTGCCCACACGATGTGTATTTATTTACTAGTATACTGTTTCTAGAAGGAAGTTAAAAGGCCCACTTGAATAGAGTATACTTGCACGTTGGAAGCACACAAGCGAAGAAATGACAAGGCCTACACTGACGCGCGCGCCTTATGCCACATCGCTCCTATTGACAAGACGGTAAACTTACTCGCAGTGTTTCAGTTGACCAGACGGAACTATTGGACTTCAAGCGGTGACCCTAATATTTTACTGCTGGAAAGTCTGAACCAGACCCCTTAATTAGTTTCATATCAATCTGAGTTGTAGGTTTTGAGATGCAGCTGTGTAAAAATGCAGTTTATAGCCATGTTGACGAGCTCGGAAATAGTATCTTCAACGCGCGTAACGTTTTAAAAGTACTTTGATTCTCTTCTAAAATGTATTTTATTTTGGTATAACTATACATTGTGAGCAAGTGTAATAGTTTTACGAACAAACGCATATTTCCAACCCACTGTAACAGCCAGATTGACCCCTAAGTCACACCTTTGAATGCGCAGCCTTGTAATGAAACTGTAGATGCGTGACAGTGATGATAATTTAACAAAAACACTGTGGATTACTTTCGTATTAAAATTTGAGCCTCCGTAGGTCATGGAAAATGTATTTTCCTGCATTCTTCTTGAGTGGTTTTCTGGGTACTTGTATATTCAAGCTGTCCCGGCATGCGTAGGTATACCCATTAAATGTTTCCCTCTACCCTGTTTTTCACCACCTCATACATTTTTGTCGGTATAAACGTCACAATTTCCTTCTAATGGGATGAATGATATAATAACGCATAGAAGACGAACGAACGAACAAACAAACGTTCACTTTGATATATTACCAGTTTTATGACGGTAGATGTTGCGGTATAGACTTTAACGTGCAGCAGTGTCATTTAGTGGCAATTTTGTGAGTTGGAGTAAACAGGATAACATAAACACATTCTCCATGAAAAATTACATACATGTGACAAGCTTCATAATAATCGGCCAAATGATTTCTGAGTTAATAGATCTCATACATACTTACACACATGCATACATTCATACATGCATGCATTCATGCATACATGCGTACATACATACATCTGCATACATTAATACATGCACACATGCGTACATACATACATTAATACATGCGTAAATACATACATTCATACATGCATACATTCATATATATATATATATATATATATATATATATATATATATATATACATAAATATACAGGATGTCCAACAAGTCCGGTCTCGTACGACAGGTCGCACTCCGCATGTGCAAAGCTAATCGTGGCCATAAATTAAATTATTTTCTGTCGTAATGGCACATGGATGTGAACACACTGCCATCGTTGCACTTCAACACACTGCGTCACTACTGTATACGCTATACACGTTCCATATTTAACACATTTATATTTCCCCTATGAGACAGGACTTGTGGGACGCTCTGTATACATGCGTACATACATACCAAATTCTACTTATATTCTTACATATATATAAGTTATGCATGTATGTGTTTGTGAGTGATTTTCCTGCTTCGCAGATCATTGAGAACACCGTAGACTATGCGGCTGTAGAAGACGCCGTAAGGTAAGGAAAGGTACCTCACAGTAGGGGAACTGTGTGGGTTCTCGTCCAGTTTGTTGGCGCTATCTTGTTTCCTGCTCGCTTCGTCCACTTGATGTATATTTCCTCTGAGTCGCCGTGATACGACCAAGACGTCCGCCTTGGCAGTGAAATGTGACGCTTTCTGTTGCGAAGCCTGGCTGTGTTCCAAGCTAGAGGCCGGGAAATTTCGCTTGTCTACTGATCCTACAGATACTGACTGGAAGTTTTCGCGAAAATATTATTTCACCACTTTGTTTCAGCGTGACTATTGTCAGCGCGCTCTTGTCTCCCATTTGTCTGTGCCAACAACGACCAGGTTACTGTGACCTCTTCACGTCTGTGATTGGCGGGTAACCTCGAGACGCTGAGAGTTAAAAACACCCTATTAGTTTCCACCGATTAGAGTTCCATGGGCGTAAGGCACTAAAACAAAGGGATGCAAATTTTTTTTGCAGAAACTTCCGGTCTCTACATATAAATAGGGTCATGAACTTTTCGCGGAAAGAATTTTATCCCAGTTTGCTTCAGTATCTTATATGCACATCTGCATTGCTGCTTCATGGTCAGTGATTGATAAGGACTGCTGATTTTTGCGATAAGAATTTTGCCCCACTTTGTTTCAGTGTCTTACGCCACACCTGCAGTTCTGCCTCGTGGTCAGCGATTGGACGTTTAAACTCTCACGAGTCCTGGGGTCTACCCTAAAATAACAGACGTGTGATGTTGTAGTAACCTTACAGTGATTGGATCAGTGAAATGAGAGACATCACTTCACACAGAAACTCTGCCAATAACCACGAAGCACAACTGAAGATGTGAACGTGAGGAACTGGAACAAACTGGGGCAAAATTCTTATCGCAAAAAGTTCGTGGCCCTATCTATAGAATATATTTTTCACTAGCAGACAAAAGCGTTTCATTAGCTGCTCGCTGACACAGTTATACGCCACGATTAGATTTCGCTATTTTATTTGCAGATAAGTTAGATTTCAGACTCCTCTACATAACAGTTATATCCGAGATGGGATCGTTGTCACTGAACTCATCCTCGAAGGCTGAACCAGTAGGAACCCTGCTTGTAAGCACTCACTGACTCCCGCACTACATTTCCACACTTAGGGACCTGAAAAATTCGTTTTTTATTTTCAGCTTAGGGTATAATTTAAACTATTGTATGTTCATGTCACTTTTGAAGTTGGCTGTTGACTCACTTCTGTTTGACACCTCCTTTAAGGCTTAAGATCAAGAATAAAGAAGTACCTAAATAGGCCTAATCATGTGGTTTTACTGTCAAGAGTATAGCCAAGGAACAGCTGATATCTGCTTGAGTAAATATTTATTTTTAAGGGTTGGCTATAGATCAGTGGACCAGCAAATTTTTCGGTCTGTTTTTATGTATAGGAAGTTCACGATAAAGTGATCACTTCTGAAGACTATCTTGTAAACGTTTATAAATAAGAAATAATATTTTCTGCTACCGCAGACATTAATTTTATAATTCGTTATAATCTCCATACACTCTAAATCTGAATTAGTGAATATTCACTTATTCACGCCGGTGGATGGAGCAGTTTCAACAAACTGAATAAGTGAGAAATCACTGTGAAATCGGTGACTATTCACTGATTCCGATAAAGAGTGCCAACATTTCGCAGGTTAATTAGTGAATGTCCTTATATTTTCCAGTAATTTTGCACTGATTCAACAAGTGAAAACTGTTCTTTGAAAACAACTGGAAAAGTCAGTGAATATTCACTGATTCACTTGTGAGATGTTGACACTCTTAAAGGAAATCAGTGAATATTCACAAATTAAACAGTGACTACTTTCACTTATTCAAATTGTTGAAACTGCTCCATACAGCAGCGTGAATCAGTAAATATTCACTAATTCGGATTTAGAGACGGTGTTGATACTTTGGATTCTTTCTTTGTATTAATAAGTGAAAGGAAAGTACACATTACCTGAAAAGGAAAAAGTAAATAATGTTACAAAAGTGCTCACTTTATCGTGAACCATCTATACAACTGACCACTCGCTTAAGCAGTAGCAAGCGAACAAGTAGTTGAAGAGACAGAGTGTACGTAGGAACTCAGAATATTCAGGAATACAGAAGCTAAATTACCGGTAGGACAGATAACTCGATCACACACGTCAGTAAAATATGTTCGCTGCCCAGGAACATGGTGAAAACGCCTTACCGCCAATTAGCACTTTTAACCGGTAGCCAGGCCAATAAGAAACTTTGTCGTAGAACGCAGCAGCCAAGCAGATACAGGGCTCGCATCAACAGCCACAGGCAGCCAATAAACGGGGAAGTTCGTCTTTAGCAAATTAGTCGCCTCGTCATTTCACGTCTGTGCTACTATTTAGTCTGTGGTAGGACTGTGCAAAAAACAGGCAGGTCGTTAAGCCAGCGAATTTTCCGGTTCTACACTTGACTGCTGACTTCCTGAAATATGTTATTTTCACTAATTTGCAAGATTTTTCTTGTTCAGGCTTTGTTAGGTTTGTAAAAAAATTGCATTCAACAAATCGTTCGAGATCAAAGAAGGTAGTCTCACAGTATCAGTAGGTACGGGAAAATGGGGTAGTTTCAGCCTCTTACGAATAAGAGTAAACAGTAGATAGGACTTTTTACTCTTATTTCTAAGACGTTTAAACCTCCATATACATACCTATAAATAAGAAATGAATAAATAAATAAGAATATATATATATATATATATATATATATATATATATATATATATGCACATGCCCATTGCCTCAGTTAGTCAAACTGGTGCAAAAATCAAGGGTAGATCCAATGTTTCTTGGTGAAAAGAATATGTCTCCAACGTGTTTAATTGCCTTACGTGCACACATTCGCGAAGCGTGGTCACGTTAAGTCCGTGATCTTCCATTTATTTTAATCAATTGCTAATAACTCAACTATTTTTTAAGGATATGTTTTGAATAAAATTGAGACTAGTACAGTCATATGATACACAATTTTGCCACAGCGTTGTTTAAAAATAATGCACCGTTTGCTAGCAAACATTACTTTGCTTTATTTTGGCATATTTTGACAACAAAGTAAGTGATATTTCAGAGTCAAAAATCTAAAAATCCGTTTGGTGTATTACAACAGAAAAATTAATATTCAATCTATGATATGTAATTGTTAAGACTGCCAGAATGAATTTTTTATATATGTATTAATTTGCATTAAAAATATATTTTCGAAACCACTGCAAAACTAAGGAGCGAGGTCTTAAGAAGGAAGCGTTATTAGATAGGACTATACACTCGGAGCACAGGTATTAACGTTTGAGCAGGACACAGCCAATATATTTTAATATGCTGTTACTGGACAACACGTTCCTCGCCTCTTACGCGCTGCTGGCTGGTTGGTGTACCTGCATCTGCCAGTCTAATGTTTCACCAGACGTTCAGCGTTGTGTATTGTCATTGCCCGATGTAGCTTACCTTGGGAGACATTCACGTCTCGCCTCTGAGTGCAAATCTGCAGCTATGCTTCATGGTCAATGTTCGGACGTTTGTGACTCTCAGTGTTCCAGACAGTATGGGATCCGTTCTTTGATCCACTGCTGACTAGTTATTCGCACGGGAAACTTTATCGCGTGTCTTTTAAATTGTTATTCCATTCGAAATAATCTAATCTGCACACACGTTAGAAGACTTTCTTGTATTGGACTCTAATTACATAAATTTCCAGTCCCTAAGCAGTCCTGACATGTATTCCATTTACGTCCGTTTAATACGGTTTGCTTGAACAAATGTTCTACTAATAAGCACCTTTCATTGCCGAATAACTTGGAATTCATCATATTACAGAAATATATTAACCTAAATATTGTAACGAAAGTTTATTAAATGTAATGCTGCAGTTATCGGTGAGAGATTCACTAAAGTTCCGTAACATCAATAAATGATCAACATATAAGATGTTAACAAAAATTAAAAAATATTTTCGTTTTGAATTAAAAATAATTTTAACATCCGTAAACAACTCGCGCAGTGATTTTCGGAGAGTAAAATTATTTTAAAATAAAAAGGTAAACATGTTTGTAATTCGGTTATTAAAGGGCCATGAATGTTACCGTAGCTATTAAAAATTATAAAAATTACGGTTTTCCATTTTTATGGATTTTGTGGTGTCAATCACTTTTTTTATAAATACCGGTTTTAATTTTCTACTCGAAAGCAAAGCATACTACCGCCCACTGCTACATAAATAAACGTTCGCTTACATAATGTAAACTCGGCAAAGTAAAATACCATACAATTATGATGAGTAGTTTAGATTTGATCGACAGCTGAGTATTCCAGTCATTCGCTCTACATCTTAACTTCCCATGTCTCCTAACTCACAAACTGAGAGGTGAGAACGACGGCAGTCTGCTATATACTTGGGCGTAAACATTCGCTTCTGCTAAAGGCAGGAAAATCTGTCTGTTATTTAATAAACAATAAACTGCAGTAGTCGGAAGTGAAACTCGTGTTGTGGCCTAAAAACGAGATTCGAGCGTTTCAATGGCGGAATACAATTTCCAAAACAGAAGCTGCAGACGAACCTCTAATAGGGAGTCTTTTATAGCAAGTAGGTGCCAATCAGACACAAAGAATGTGTCTGAAGGGATTCGTGCACCAAATAAAAGTCAGTGGGCGTTGACAAAAGACTCCTACATGTTATTTATCTACCGTGTACCCACCTATTCTAAGGCACAGAGACCTGGAAAATTCACCTTTCTTCCGAGCACAAATCAGTCAACTGTAAATTCGTGAAACTGAAACAAATGGCTCTTGGCTTACCTGACACAACTTGGAAGGGGGCTAAGCCAATGATTAAGAAGCAACATAATCCAAACCCAATCATGTGATTTGACTGTGTCAGCGAGTAGTCGATGGGAAGATGTTGTCTGCTTGAGTTCTCAGATATTCTTGGAGGCTAGCTTATAGGTCAGTGAACCCGCGAATTTTTCCTGTCGCTACCTCAAGGTTACTTGGAAAGTAGAGCAACATAGAGCAATCATAGAACAAAGAAAATAGGATTCTGGAACGTTACAGTGTATTTAGAAGGTAATTGGTATGTTTATAGGAAAATTTGGGATAATACACAACTCTTTCCTCGAAAGCCATATTTATCCGCTGTACTTACATATTACAAACCTCACTTTAAAATAAATTGCCTACGTTTAAATAATCGTATACTCGCCGTAATCTACCCGCGAACATGAATACAAAAATACAGAACAGTATTAGTACAAAACCTCCCTTCTAAATAAAAAAAAATAAGGACCTCATCACCCGTAATTTTTGCATATTTCCACCCGTGTCTGTAATCAATACGCGTATATTTTCTCTGAGTTCATTTAAACTGACTTGACCTTCCGTCAATTTCAGCTATACTCTCCGCTATTCTTCCGAAAAAGGTTATGTAACAAATCACTTCTTCAAGGTGCTCAGAGTTATTATTATGAAGTTTTTGGATATCAGCAAAGCGAGTAAGATTTATGCTCTAGAAGTTTTCAAACGACCAATGAGCCAAGTTAACTCGAGGAGGAACGTTTTGAGACGTAGCCAAGGGTAGTGAATTTTTTTATATTTTTGCAATTTGAGTGTCCAAAATCTCTTCACCGTGCAGGTATGTGTACGTTTGACAAAGCAGCAGACGGATCTCTGGGTGTTATCACCAGCTGCCCTGCGAGAACGGGAGAGGTGAGGTAGTTTGCATACAGAACATTCGGTAAACAGTGATTACCGAACCACCTCCCCTCTACCCCTCCCCTAAACCGTTCTGGCCACCGCGTTGTCGGAACCCCCTAGCCGAAAACCATGAGGCCGGTTTGCTTTGTCTGTCATGTGTGCGCGAGCGTGCGACTGGTAAATACCGGATCCTGCAGCCACGAGGGGGAACGTGGTGCGTGCGTGTATATATGTGTGTGTTTTGTAGGCCCACGAACCAACTCCCTCACCATCCCCAACCCCTCAGTCACAGAAATTCGCGGGGTGAGCGCAGAGACAACACACTAGGAGGGCGTTGATTGCCCGAGGGGAGTGCCTCTCGACAAGTGGGGAGTGATTGGAGAATGTTTATCTCCACCTCATGGAACCACCCGAACTTTTTTTGCAGACGCTTCATTTTCCTCTCAACCTCGCGCCCAAGCTACCCCCCTCTCCTCTTCCAACGTGTGCGCTAGGGTTCAAACAGCTACCGCAGGCGTGAATCAGTTCGCACCAGTACCACCTTCACCACAAGACTCTCCAGTTAGCTAAAGGGAATACACAGAGAAAATTCGGAGGCAAATAAAATCAAATGTCGCGTTCAAAGTAGTAACAAAATTATTTAAAGAGGGAAGATTAGAAAACGGAAAAATTCACGGTATCGTTGATCAGTCTGCTCGCCAACACTGTGACACCTGATAGTGGTGCCGGAAATAAATTACTTCGTCATCATTGGTCCATGCTGTCCAAGGTATGTCAAATAGGTCATGAAATAATTGTTAAAATTGAACGAATTTAATTTACATTAGTTTTGAGTCCTAGCAGGCGCCCAAAAACAAAAGCGAATTTTTCAGATCCCAAGCAGTAATATAGTACAGCTTATCGATAACGTAGTTGGTAGTCAAGTGCATTAAATGTTCCTAAGTACAAGTTGAAGTTGTTCGGTATTTATCGATTTATATAACTAAGCAATTTGTAATTATGTTTGTGAAAATTTGGTATTGAAAACAAACGTAGGTATATTATCAAGTACCATCGAGGTAATATGTCAAAGAGCATGTTTTTCTCCGCTTTCTCGCCAAAGCGAAATGTTGGAAGAGGAATTAAAAGCAAAAATCTTCGTCAGAAAAAATGGAGTGAGGATTTTCTGTGATAACATAACTATACTCTGTTTCCGAGTAGTGGTAAGGGATATTCTAAGAAGCTAGAAAAAAAAACTGCGGACTGATGTTCTATTGCCAATAATAATAATTAATTGAAATATTTTTAAAATGTCACAATAACACATACTACTTTACCTGACACAGTATTTCAAATTTTTTATGAGACATTTTGACATTTATAAACTCCTAGTCTCAAGTGGTATACAAATAGTTTCCCTCTGATTAAAGTATTATTATGTATGTTTAAAAATTCAACTGTAGGGGATTAGCTAAGTTGGCGATAAAGGTAATAATTTTGAGCTGTTTTAGAGAGCATTGAGAAAGTAAATAGATGTCATATAAATTTATATGCAGAATAATGAGATTTTGGCATATTAATAACGAAATATACAATTAAAAATACCTGATTGCATAATTTTGCTAATGTTTTTATTAACATGCAATTTTAAGCGATAAATATGGCTCTATATTGGCAAGTTTGGCAACTCGTAGAAAGTTAAAGTAATTTATGCAGTGAAAAAGTATAAACTAGCTAATTTACCTTTCACCTCAGTTGGTAGCCGATAGTTTATTGGAAAAAAATTCTCCCCAATATACGAAATATACTAATTGTCTTGATGCACTCTGGCAATATATTTGAGCAGGTAAAATTCCTCCTTTCCTTCTAAAAATCCCCAACCGGTTAAGTCGACCATATAATTAAAACATTCTACAAATATTTTATTTTAAAAATGAAAATATGAGTTTTCAATAAAATTCTGTAATATTTTCAATTTTAACACAGCATTACAATTCGGATTGTCAATTATTCATGAAGTCATAAGTAGTATCTAAACATTTTAAAGAAATACGAGTTTGGTTAACAAGCGGTGAGATACTGACTTGCAGCTGCTTTACCTTAAAATTCTTCATAGAATTAAAATTGATACAGAGGAGAAGCATTAGCCTTTTTTTTACAAGAGCACCATTATTTCTGTTAAGTACCTTTATTTCATAACTCATTAAATCTTACATCAAGTTTTAAAGTAAACAGAGTTAAGAAATGTCCTAGAGTGAAGCTTTTTTATAAGATGGATGCGATAAAAAGGATAGTAATAGGAGTGAAACTTGTACTCGTGGCAAAAATAATATCGTCTTTATGCGCGGAGTATAATGTTTTCATAGTAGAATTTTCTATGGAATTTAAAATGTGGTGACCTTCAACATTTTATTCGTGGAAAGAATGACGCAACGTCAAGCTAACGCTTCTCTGTTTCGGTTTTACAAATCGGAATGGTATTTTACTGTACATAACAGTCGGAAAAAGACAATATCTTGAGCTGTTTTGAGCTACCCAGAATAATTTTATATTATATTTACATTAATTGTTATTATAATAATGGCAAATTTAAGGCGTGTCCGTCTTGTCTTGCACTTAACTACTGAGGGAAAACAAAAAAAGGATAACTCAACAGTTAATAATACAATAAGTAATACGTCAATCTGAAAAAAAATTATGTTACAATAATTCTAAATCTAACAAACGGATATGTTATCTCGTAATATAAGTTTAAACTAATGTAAAGTACTGCAGAATTTATAGAAGTAAGCAGCTAGAAAACTAATTTCTACAAATAAACAAACAGAAATAATTTATGTACTTGAATAAAAATGATCTACTAATTGTAATAATAGGCTATAAGAAAAAAACTAGTTATTACAATATAAACTATAATATACAGCCAAAACACATCAAACATTAACTGATGGCCTAGCTAAAATCAAGCCATTAACAATAAAACTAGCTACCCCATGTTATTTGTGAAAAACTACAATTTCTTTTTTAAATTTCTGAACAGTATAGTTTTGACCTGATTGTTTTGATTACAAAAATATGGTATTTTGTTTATTTATAACTTTTAACAAACAGCCCGTGACATAACATTTCAGTGTAAATCAGTTAAAATCAGACTGTTAATTTTATTCGGGCATATGCTGGCGTAAAATGCCGACTTTGACTATGACATCTCGTTATTAGAATATTAAAAACGGTAGAGTAATGTTGACACTAGTGTTGTCTAGAAAACCAACACTATTTCGCTAAAATGCAAAATTATGAGTTTTTTTCACGCATTAAGGTGGAGCATCACACGCTAGACACTGTGTTCTAGTTTAATTTAGGTACTTTTGAAACACTTATTAGACTTGTATTGTTATAGATCTCTCGAAAAATCACTTTATAATAAACTCATTAATCAGTAACATCCAACCTAAGTCCTATTTAGTCAAGTAATAACTAATTTATAAAAAAATTCCAGCTTTTTTAAGAGTCATCAGGCAATGCATTTATCAAAATTGGTCACAGAGGAAAAGGTTAACGATCACTAGTATACGTGTTTATACAGGTCATTCGGGATAAAGTGAGATCTTTTGTAACCTTAGTTACTTTTTTCCTTTCAGATAAGTAACAATAATACTATCTAGATTGTACCATATTCGAAAGTTAACGTTTCAGTTCACAATAAATAATATTTTTTAGTTATTATTCTAGACAAGACGGTTTTCAAGATTGCTCACAGTAACGCGAACCACCAATATAAGGTCAAACAAGCGTTTGACAGTTTAATTAACCAAATATTTCGTTGCCTGGCAGAGATACTTATCTCAGCAATAGGCTTTGGTCCAGTTAAATGTACTGTACATTCCGTTATGAATGAGTTTTATATATGAGGGGCTTAGAATGACATTTATGTAAGCCAAGTCAAGTAATTTTAACAAAAGTACATGTAAAGTACAGCACCCGTTATTTTTTGTGCTTGAATTTTACTTCTGAAATTTCGTAGAAAAATGTACTAATTGTAACAGAACTAACTTTTAAAACAAGTTTAATATGAATGAAATAAAAAAACACCTCTTAATAAAAGTGACTTACACCGCAATCATTCTAAGCCCCTCATATATTCCAGACAGCTAACATTTTGGTGTTGGATCAAATACGCACTTGATTTGCCGAATACGAGCGTATAAATGATTGTATGGCACCATTTTCTTGGTGATGTCTAGATCAAAAAGCACGTATATCTTGGTAAAGAGGTATAGTAAGATATTTGTAATCATATTATGATTCGTAAAGAGAACATTTTACATGAGACCGCGTCATAACTGAACCTGGAAGCGACATCAGCCTACTTCTCCAAGACAGCCCAGGGGCAGAAATTTTGCCGTCCGTCCACTGTCACATTGAGTGGACGGACGAGTGCGCGTGTCTCTGCATACCTAATATATCCGGTGGTAAAGCCACGGGAATGAAGGGTGAAAAATGTTCATGGGGTGAGGAGGGGGCTGCTCCTCCCGCCAGCTTTTCGTTTCAGGGCTGAGAGGAAGGCTGAGAGGAAGGCTAAGAGAACGCGCACGGAATATATGAGCGCGTGTGTGCCTTGAGCTTGTCCCAGGCTCGTGTATGCGATCGTTACCAGTGAACTAGGACGTAGCTTCACCATAGTGAAGTTCTCGACCAGCTATTTCCGTGGCGATATTGCTTAGGTGGCATGTCGACAGGAGAAAACAACTGAAATACCGATCACCCCAGGTGCTCGGGATGCTGATGATGCCATGGGATGTTCTGCAGAAATAGTCATTTGCACGTTGGACAGATGTACACTGTAAAAAAAATTTTTTTGTGTTGTTACGAGGAAGAAATCCCTCGTAAAACGACAAATATTGCTTTTGGGTAAAATGAAACGTATATGTTTCTAAAATTACATGATATGCACATGTATTTGTACTTGCAATAAGGAAAAATTAAATTACGAATATTAATTTTTATTCTTATTGAGACACTGAACCTATATAATTTACATACCACAGGACTTACGTGGTATTTTGTCTTTTTATTTGCATGTAGTCAATGCACAATTCGATGTACTAACTTCATTTTGAAGCACGCATTTATATGAATATTCAATTTATTAAAAAAATAATGCATTCCAGAGGATGCCATTTGTAAATAATTTAAAAATTTCTGACAAACCTATGATTTTGGTAAACAACATTATTGATATAATTTTTTTTGTAAAGAAAATCCTTGTTTATTTACAAGGATTTTACGAGGATATTTTGTACATTTACAAAATGTTGTAAAATTACAAAGAAATGTTTCGTAGTTTTTACAATGGTTTACTGTCTAATAGTAAATAAACACATAGGATACATTGCAAAATTATAATAAGTTCATATCATGATATTTATTTAAATCCTACCGAACGTGCAAATGAAAATTTCTCTGAAGTAGCACAAGCTGCCATAGTTTTCATCGGATTTTACGCAATACAATTGTATAAATATTGCAAATACTTCTTTCAAGTTGAACCTATTGGTATAAATTCAACATTGTACACAATATACACATGCAACCCACGCGCTATGCGCTGTGCATTGTTTACTGTGAACTATAGTGAGAAATGGAGCTATTTAGTCCTATATTAATATATATTTTACGTTCCTCTATACGTTAGGATTAGTCTCTTTACATGTTGACGTGCAATTTAACAGTACTCTGCTTATCCCCAACGGTTCACTTGAAGACGGAAATAGGCCTGTCTCCGAAACGTCACAACTTGTTAGTACTGTAAATACTGCATTGAACATTGTTATCTACAGAGTGCCGTCACTATTTAGACGTGAATCTGTTGGTTTTGTAGTACGTTTGTGTTGTATGCCGTTCGTTAGTTTGCAAAGAAGTTGTAATAAGCTGCAGACTGGGGTCAGATAAGAACAGAAGGATTATATTTGATAAAAAATACTCCTCTGCAGCATATTGATAACCGGATAGTGACAGTAGGAAGGTGCAAGTGTAGGTATGCAAATTTGTGTACATTTAGCATTAACCGTGACAGATATGTGCTCTGTTCTGCGCACCTGACAATAGGGCTAAGGTTGATTCTTCTTCAGGTTATCTATTCGTTTACGTGATCGAATTTGGTAAAGGAAAATTTCCTCCACTAGTTTAGTTAACATCGGGTTAAGGAGAGAAGTTTGGTAGGAAACAGAACATTGACAAAGAATGACGGCCTTTCTATAAATGTCAGCATAAATGTGAGATCCTTCTGACACCAGCGAGCTGCGCTTGGCTCAGTGACAAGAGAACTCGCCTCTCGTTCAGACAACCCGTGTCAGATTCCCGGCAGGGTCGACACGAATTTTCACTTGTGGCTGGAAATCATGCCGGACGATGCCGTTGAGCGGCGGTTTTTTCTTGAGGAGCTCCCGTTCCCCTCGTCCATTCGTTGTCGCCTATCATTAGCACTATATATGTAGATGTTAAGGTGGTCACCTGCCCAGACGGCCGAGCGATGTGCAGAGTTTCGGTCGTTAGCAAATTACTCGAAAACTATTAATCGCACCTGAGTGATGTTTACTTACACTCTAAAAAATAGTTTGTAAATTTGCCACACGTGCATATGGGATCACTAAGAAAGTAGGTATGGTAGAACAGTTTCCCAGACATCCACGTTTGCACTCGTAAACCTTTTCATAAAACAGTCTAATATATACTGAAATTACCAGACATGTATTTTAACAACTGTGAAAGTTTTCATATTTACAAGGTGGAAGTATGGTAACTGTCCCATACTGCATTAAGGTCAATTACTTCCTGTACATTTTAGGAAGGTTTCTTTACAGTGTAGGAATAGTATTCAAAGAACGATTCACATGTGCATACCCATTTCAAGTTCCCCATTACTCCTAAAAGTATATTTTATAGCACCCGAAAATGGGAGTATTTGTAGTCTTTTGTAAATCTTAGTACTAAATAAAAAAAAAGAATGTAGGCGTGTACAATAAACTTTATCTTAAATAATACACTATAAACTGATAAGTCATTACCGAATATCTCACGCAGGCGCGTTGTCGGTGAGAAGACAGCACGCCACGCCAGTTGAGTGGCTTGCGTCTGGAGACCAGGGTGAGTCATGTTGAGCCTGCTGTCTCGTCCTTACCTGTTTCCCACTTCTAGACCCTGAACACGTAAAATACGATCACACAGACTCTGTACTTCAGTTGCCAGCGCTTCTAGCGGCGAAAACTGTTACTTGTCAAACTAACAACTAGAAACATGCATGTCATATTTCTGAAACCACTGTCAGTCTTATTGCAAAGCTGCTCTGCACAAATTCAACAACTATTATTTATTTTAATTACGAAACTCTCGATTCTTACTATTGCTCATTTAAATTGAACACCTACGTCATATTATATCTAAAACAAAATATTCTTGTCCTCTACTTGACTCGAGAACATTCAGCAGTACACTGTAAACAACACATACGGAAATATAAGATATATTTTTCAAAAAACATGGTTGAGAATTCTTCAATAACAGAACAGACCGACTATACTCCAATAATACGTACAGACACAAGCTCAATCTGTGATTTCATTGACGTATTTTATTGCTTTACGTGCGATTGGTTACTGTACTGTGAAACTCTTGTTATTGTCACAAGGTGTTCTCAGCTACAATCCGCGACGTAATAGGCCAGTGGAAGACGTCGAGCGAGCGAATATCTTAATCTAGTCTGTTGTCAGAAAATATCTAGATATTTGCAGGTCTCCACTAATAATATTGATCTACGTAGTATAATTAATTTTTACTTGAATCAGTATACCTCTGATGAATAGACAATTTAAACAGACTCACGCTGCACCGTGCCTCCTGTACACTCACGTGTAAATAAACTGTTATTCTATTACACAATCAGCTTATTTGTTTCAGTATGATCACTATGCCTTGCTCCTACCATTCCGTGAGAAAGGGGAGGGGGGAGTGGAGTAACTATGGACGTACGGACATGTATTCCTTGATGAAACATGCTTATTTTGTGATCAGTTATCACTCTCCGGTGTTTTGTAATTTATCACATTACACGACGTAACTGTACAAAATATTGCTTGTGCATTTGTTGTGCTATTTATGTGGTTTGCAGAATATCTCGTTGTTTCACCAACTTAAAATGACAATTTTTTTCGAGGCTTAGGTGAATCTTAAATTCTGCAGGACAGTTTCCCATTTTATTAAAGTACCGACTACTGAATTTTTTACAAATGGAACTCTAAGATACTCCTTTGGTTTCGTATATATATGTTTGAAGTGGTTGTTCATTATGTGTAAAAAAAAATTAGGTTGCACCTTTACTAAAATACAAACATGAAAAATGCAAACGCCCTTTTGAGATAGGTTAAAAATTTTTTGTTTAATATATTTCTTATGGTTTAATGCCACGAAATTGAACTGTTTCTGCAGTAAATAATGATTGTATTAATTTTTATTTTAGCATACCTGCGTGTGCGTTTAAATATTAGCGAACTTAGGAAATAATAAAATACGAATAAAAAACCTTTCGTTGTTTTTACACGTCACTGTGACTCCTTTTTTCTCTATTAATAATTCGTTTTGTAAACGAGCTAGATAACGTAAATTCTGTTTTTGTATGGTACTATGTATATAAGATTTTACTTTACTACAGGCTATTATTTTTTAAGCTTATTGGTTCCGTTTACAAAAATACACTGATATCCTACCTTTGCAGATAAATAAAATATTATATGGTCGATAATAAATTTCTGTTAGTGACCGAACTGTTAAATAAAGTTACTCCATTTGAAATGGTAAGCAAACGTGCACTTTTACGGTAAAGCCGTTTATACGTAGCAAAGAAAACGGGCAATATTATGGAGTTGAGGCTTATAAGATGTATGTATTACGTTAACAAAAGGAGGGCAGTTAAACGTTAGCCATACTAAAACGACAGCTAAATAATAAAAAAAGGTAAATGTGACCCCAATACGACTTAACGCGGTATTTTATCTCTCTCTTTCTCTGTCTTCCTCACTATTGTTAACGAGCAGTTGTTACTAACGGTTTGACACAATTTTGCTTAATTTATACATTTTTTTTTTTTTTTTCAAAATTATATGCTTTACTGGGCAGATTTACAAGATTTATTAAAAGCGTATATATAATTCATTACAAAGCGAAGAAAGAAGACGTCTCCAAGTACGCCTACAGAATATTGTATTTATTAACTAGTGTAAAATACTGGTGCATATTTCAGCCAATAGAGTAAATAAGATAGGGATGTGTCCAGCAGTGTAACATAGAGTCGTTAGGTGGCTCATGCATCGTATTCAACATCCACAATTAACATTTATATGCTAACTACTCCAGGATTAATACGTTTGTGATGCCTTGTTGTGCAAATTTAACAATATGTTTATCTTTATGAACAATAACAGTCGAGTATATATTGACGATGTGATTAAATGTTTAGCTGTATTTCTAAGTACGTGACTTGCCTTTATAAACGCATTTCATCTTATTATTTTATTATTATTTTTATTGGCAACGGAACCACAATTGACAGTTTTTTTTAGCTTCGCCGAATATCCCTATGTCACCACACGTATACAGAGTAAAAATCACAGAAAATCCTCACTCCATTAGTTTTGACGGAGATTTTTGCTTTTTTCCCCTATTCAAGCACTTCACTTTGGCGAGCAAAAGGATAAAAACCTTCTCTTTGACAGAACAGAGAGAAATGCTCCAGTCTTACAATCTACACATGAAAATGTTTCCAGCGACGCGAACGCAAAAGAACGCGAGAAGTAGCTAAAGTACAAAAAGAGTTAAGCGTGCCATCAGAACTACTGATATCGATTTGTTACTTCGTGTACACGTCATGTTTAAAAACAACTACACAAAATGCTCTCACTCCAAATGCACAACCGTTTTACAGTCAACGACAAACGTGTATGCCTGCGTATTTCCGTTCATCCTTAAACGAATCATTCACGCATTAATTCATTGTTCATTCGTTCACATTTGCACAGTACATACCTGAATGCATACCTACATGCGCCATTAATTACGGTGCCATATAAGGTATATATGTATATATATATATATATATATATATATATATATATATATATATATATATATATATATATATACACAAAATGTAACTAAATTTTGCTCGGATGAATTTTTTTATCTCGCATAGTTTTCGCACAATAGCCAGGGCCTGGTAGTTTTCGCGAAAAGATTTTTGCACCACTTTGTTTCAGTGCCTTACGAGCACACCTGCATCTCTGCTTTGTGGTCAGTGATTGGATGCCGTAATATAAAACGTCTGGAGGTTAAACCCACAAATCACAGACATGCTGTGTCACAGTTATTCGTGTACTATTTTGCACAGTCAAATGAATAATAACTCTGAACAAAAACACTCTGCAAATAATCATGTAGTTGAGCTGCAATGTTGTGCACGTAAGACACTGAAACAAAGTGGGGCAAACATCTTTTCGCGAATACTACCGGGCCCTAGAAATGGCTCGTTAAAGCCAAAATTTGCAGGTTTCCGTTTTAAGGACGACATTAAAACCAACTGACATACCAAACTGAAACAAATTCACAGTTAATAATGATGCTGTAGGCTTCAAGTTTAGCTAAGTTTAACCACAAAATTAAATATTTTTGTACTTTAAAAAAGGTTTTTTTTTTAATTTCAGCATTTTTATTTAAACACACAAAGTTTTTATTTTTTGTTTTTATATACGTCAAATTGTAGCCTGCTAAGTTTTTATCCAGTGTGAATTTTTTCAGTTTGGTACGTCAGTTGGTTTTTCTGTAGTCCTTAAAACGGTAACATACGAATTTTGACTTTAATAAGCAATTACGCGAAAACTATTAGAGATGAAAAAATTTCATAAGAGCAAAGTTTTGTCATTTTTTGTCTCTGAAATAAGAAAAATATATAGAGTACAAATGACAATTTAAAACACAGTGAAGAAATTTGCTGTAGACCGTTCCCGGTGCTGTATGAAGCGCTTTTCAAGATGACATGAAGTGAGGCGGAGCAACGGTGAAACGCTAGGACGAAAATACGTGCGAAATTTTTTTTGGTATTAATCTTGTTTCAATGTTTACGTGCACATCTGGAGCCCTGCTTTATGGCGACTGATAGGATTCTACCGGCAAATCACAGAAGTGTGGTGTCGCAGTTACCTTATTCTCAATCGCAGTTTTTTTAAAGAACTGCTTATTATATACTTATATCCAAATACGGAAAGTGACATTTAAGTAATTATTTAAAAAAACACTCACTTTACTTTCGGATAAGAAACTCCCTCAGTCTAATTAATGTAAATAAGTACGAATGTGTCATTTATATAGTTAAAAAATTATATTGGCGTACACCGTAATCATTATTTGTAAATGTGTCACACTGATGTCTAGAAGTGCCATGAAAGTAGTTATGGTGTTTTTTCCGTCACAGCAATGGTAGTGCTCCAATGCATTTCTAGGAAACGGTCAAACGTCTCCTTATGCCACCAGACTTGAAGGTATCAATCAATGCTGAACTCTTTCCCTATTTACAAGTTGAGATAAGGCAAGTGTCGCATACTGAATATGAGTGAAAACGTCCACACACTTAACGAAGTTCTTTTTAGAACGTATGTTATGTAACAGTATGAATTAGCCAGCCATTACATTTAACTTCTGAAACTACATCACAAAGTTAGCGGCTAGCATTATTTAAGCCCTTAATTATACAGTACACAAAAATGTTCTGACAGGAAATTGTAAAACACTATATACAGTGCATTTGTTTTTACAAATACTACTTTCTTTTTGGAAACTGGGCCACCCAGGATTTTCTTTGCATGAGTAGAAGTGTAGAAAACACGTATGGTTTTACTGTTAATTTTTAATTTTCTGAAATTTGAGAGCGAAATAGTTTTTTCCCCGTTTGCAGTAAGATACGTTTATTTAAATAAGATATTCCATTTTACAAATATATATATATATCGAGTAACACTTTTGCGAACCTTACCAAATACAGTACTTTGTGAAGACAATGTTTTCTTACTAATGATAAACAGTTATTGATGTATCAGAAACTATATAACATTCCTGTAATAATTTCCTAAAATTTCTTATAAGTCGTTTTTGAATGTTTCACAACATCTAAAAATAAACTTAGTTTAATTATCCCTATAAAATTTATTTTATCTTCTAAAGTAAATATTGTTAACGAAGTACAGATTTGTTTCTGTAGACTTTCTGATTTTGTATTAGAAACTTTTTTGGTACATCATAAAATTGGTTTGAAGATTTTCAAGGTATTGGTGTGTTTGTTGGCTGTTGAATCAAATTTTCTGCATTATACAATGTTCAAATCTCAAGCAGTGGTATTTGTGTTATTTCCCAAAGAGTAAAAATTGAATTTCTTCTTCCCAAGTAGTAATAATGACTAGAGATCTTGACATAAAAAAAATAACTGTCAGTCGCAGCCACAGAGTTGCACCTCCCTCCACTCCTCTACACCAGCAAATGGTTCCTATCGCACTCAGAATTATCC
Source organism: Medauroidea extradentata (assembly GCA_003012365.1). Taxonomy (NCBI): domain Eukaryota; kingdom Metazoa; phylum Arthropoda; class Insecta; order Phasmatodea; family Phasmatidae; genus Medauroidea; species Medauroidea extradentata. The sequence continues at coordinate 45,763 of PNEQ01032547.1, forward strand.
TCAGTACGTTCATATCCCACCGTTGTGCAAACACACCTCTCGCTAACGTTCGACAGCTCTGCCAGCTACAATGGACTCACTCGACGTCGACGTTCCAATCTCACCATTTTCACGATGTAGAAGCTCCTGAGCATTATGGCCCCCTCTCGTCCCCGTTCTTGCGATTTTTTACCTCATAATCATCATATTGCTGTCATAACTTCAGACTGAACCGTGGAAGTTTAAATGTTTTACCACCCGTGGGTGTACTCAAACCCACGTTGAGAAAACGTGGTTTAAAATATGACGAGGGTTTAATACCGAGAGCAACGAAACTGCTAATGTCCCATGGAGGGTTGAGCATACAGGAGTCGACATGTTGCGATGTACACGAAGCCACGGATATGAACCGTTTTTGTACAGGTCTTCCACGTTGCTAGTTTCCCAAAACATTTGTGAAATAAATATAATGAAAATGGCTACGTGTGTTAAGTTTATAAGTTAGTATTTATCAGTGCAGAATTTCAGTTTACGACAACGTAGACACCGATAAATACAGCATATTTGTCATTAGATAAGATATTTCAACTTTACCGTTATTCAAAATACTATGACTGACAAACTGTTTTGGGTTATAAGGACCACGTTTCTAAATATCAATTGAACAAAGACCTAACTCCAACTCTTCATTTGTAAGGTATGGCCTTCATAGCATAGTGGCTACCTGTAATGCCATAGTATTCTATCTACAACTTAAGGCGGGACTCCACAAGCCATATAGGAATATCAGATTTTTTGTCTAATTTCGTTGTTTAGAATCGCTTATTAAAAAAAAAAAGTTGTTATAGCTCTCTTGTGAAATACATTACCTTGAATTTGACTCTTACGTCCATGAAATTAGACCAATTATTAGGACATCAATAGTAAAATATTTGTGGTGGAGCAGCTGTAAAACACTAGCACTCGGAAGGACCCGGGTGCGATCCACGGCTCCGGTCATACTGCTGATTTCGGTTTTCCATGGTTTCCTGTAATCCCTCCAGACCAATGCTGGGATTGTTCTCTAAACAAGCCCTGGCCGACTGCTAATTCCGCTTCCCTTGCTCCTCTAATAAGGCTTTATGCTTAGAGTAAGTGATTTTTGGTGAAAAGAATTGAGGAGCAAACTTTCAAAACCAGTCATGTCAACCTTAGCTAGCTGTAGAAAAAAGTGTATAAACATTATATTTTATTGCACTAACTGAAAATAAACATACTCATTTCATTAAGACATGTGTTTTTTATGGAGTCTCAGTTCATACTCGTATGTAACACATCGTATTTATTTAGAAAGGGCAGTTTACTCATTTTCGGGATTTTGGACATGTTTCGTTTTGAATGTTTGCTCCTCAATTCTGCACCACTTTGTTTCATTATCTTACGTGCACTTCTGAAGCTGAGCTTCATGATAATTGACAGAGTTTATTTGGGCAGAGGCGTCGCTAAGTTGAATGCGCCTATCAGAACCAGTTTACCTGCGACACCACACGTCTGTAGTTTTCGGATAAAACCTCATGATGCTGGGAGTTAAAAACTGCCAATCACAAACCATGAAGCTGTGCTACAGATGTGCATGTGAGTCACTGATACAAACTGGTGTAGAATTCTTTTCTCCAAAAATTACTGGTACTACTTATGCTGCTTGAGTGAGAGTGAGAGATTATGGTCAGCGCTTAACATCTAGGTCTTCGGCGCTGGTGAAATGTGACATGAACTAGTGAATACGGAGCAGTGTCGGAATGATAAGGGCGGGGGAAGCGGGAGATCCCCGAGAAAACCCGCCGACCAGCGGCATCGTCCGGCACGATTCCCACGTGAGAAAATCTAGGGTCCAACCCGGATATGGTCTGACCACTCGCCCACCGCGGCCCCCTGTGCTGCTTGAGTGCACGTTAAATGTCTAAATAAATAATAAATACATTTTCGTCGTAACATGTAGATGGGTGTTTTAGTAGGTCCGAGGAAAAGTGGATGGTGGCTGCGGATTTGTGGATTCGCGGCCGCCATCTTGAATGACGTAATTTTTCTCTCAAAATTTCCCTTTTTCCCTAAAAAAATACTAAAAATTTCCTATTTTTCCTTAAAATTTTCCATTTTTCCCTCAAAATTTTTTCAGAAAATTAAAAAAATACTCAAAATAACACTGTGGCTCAATCAGGCTCAAGTAGGCTGAATGTCTGAGCAATAAATACTCTGAATGAGCAGTTGTTTTCCTAGAAAAATGATGCTTTTTCCTAGAAAAAATTATGGTTTTTGCAATCCAGGATTCGGGAGAGTTGCAGGTAGGGAGCCGCGACAGCCATCTTGGGTTACATCATCACCGCCATCTTGGATTTTTATTTTCTCCTGCTGTCTCACTCCACCAGCTCCTATAATATTCTACCCAAACCTGACTTAATACAAAATACAGCAAGCACATCTAACACACATTCATATTATTGAATCGATTTGTAAATACTTCTCAAACCATTAATTTAGAAAACCTAGTCTCAGAAGCGAACCGTGTTCCAGGTACTCACTTACAGCACTTTGACTGATTTAGTATAGCTAACAGACTTTATCTTTCGATCCATCTGGGTTACAATTTTGATTTTTTTTATCCACATTCATCTACTGTTTCAATACATCATTGATTTTTCCTACCACTACAGAATTTATTATGTTCCAAACACTACCAGTGTCGGAGTTAATCAGCCTCTCAGACCTCTTTCATTTTCATAGACTTCATTCGAATGCACCAAACACACCAACCCAGCAGTAAAATTCACAACATCAAATTTACCCTGTAAAACCATGTCAAGCATACAAAAGCCTTACACTACAGCACCAGCAGTATAAATCAACATTCTTAACCTAGTCATCTCAACCCTCCTCCTCCTCCTCCTCCTTATAACACTCCTCGCACACTCACCACCCCTCCTCATCGTTACAACACTCCTCGCAAACTCTCCACCCCTCCTCATCCTTACAACACTCCTCGCACACTCTCCACCCCTCCTCATCCTTACAACACTCCTTCTTCCCACTTCTCCGTGAACTTTCAGCTAATTCACTTTGCAAACATATAGCTTTTATTTTATGATTTGCTGGTTTAAGTCAGTCGATCATGTTTTACACTTCTAATACATTATGTATGTTTCTTCTTGTTTTATGCAATTGGAATTATATATTTACTAAAATAAAATCCAAACGAAATACAAGAATACAGTATTTTATGTTCATTAACATACATAGCAATATTTCTCACAATAAAAATGTAACAACATTGCATTAGCTACACATTCAGCCAAAATTTATACATAAAATCACTCAACCTTACAGTTTTAAAGTTCTCATCTCAACTTGCAGGTTAACCACCTTTAAAAGCAGGATTTGTTCGTAATTTGTTCACATAGTTATGCAAATAACATCCAGGTTTACAAATTAAGTTGCCGTTGTTTAAATTATAGTTACATCAAGACAAGGTATTTACTTATTAAGCGGTCTTAATACATTTGTTCTCAGTTCCAGGTGATTCACCGAATCTAGGGTCCAGCCCAATCCTTTCAAAACCATTTCTTCTTCCTCTTCACATATATTCTGTATACTATTCTCAACAGTGCTCTCGATTTCATGAACATCATAAACAGGAACATTCCGTATCTTAATGCTTTTGCGCTGTATTCATCGTCAAGCGGTTCTGGCTTTGTGTAACTGCAGTCTAACCACATTATGCACCATGTCTTTTTCACTTCGTCTGTATGTTGGTGTATAATAATTTCTTTCATACTTGCAAAGAATGAGCAAACATCTATTGAAGTACTTAACAAATTCGGTGCTATGTAATATTTTAGACTACACTTCAAGGTTGATTGCTTCAGGAAAAATCCATTTACACTAGGCTTTATCTCACCAATTACAGACATTGATTGCGATGTATGGCCAGGTGACGAGGTCGTAGGGGTTACAGACGAGGCACTCTTCCATTCAGCTTGAGAGCATTTCTTCATATCGAATTCAGAAGGTGAAGGGTAAATCTGTTGATCTACAGCGACTGATACAGAATCATTTTTACAGAGTTTCCTGTGCTTCTTTAAATTATCCATGCGAGTATACTGTCGGTGACACTTATCACAATCGTAAACTCTACGGATGGTACTCCTATCACATTTTTTCATCTTGTGCCTTCTTGCATCATGAGCGTATGCAAATGTAATGTTGCAGTAGTTGCAAGGATGCCTTACCAGAGAGCTGCCATCAGCATTTGTCGATGAACCTTCGCACTTCTTCAGTACTTACAGCAGATGATGCTTTGCAGGCAATGTAGGAAGGCCTTTGCATATTTTGGGACGCCTTTCCAAGTTACTACGCCGTCCAAACTGAGATTTAAACATTTGACATTTAAACATAACACGCTCTGCATTCTGACAACATCCAGTTTCGTGCTGTCGAGCATTGTAGTTTTTAGCGAATGTCTTCTTACAGTAATGGCATGAATAACTAACTGCAGCGAGATCCATCTTCAATCAACTACACGTTCTGCTCAGCCGATGTGTACACTTCAAAGACTGTGGAGCAACGGAGCATTTTGAATCCGGCTGAAGCTATAAGTACTTACCTGTAGCATGTTTGCTACACACTCCTCAATCAGCTCCTCGCACAACAACGCACACTCCTTACACAACTATACATGCCCCACACAAAATTACGCATGCTACACATGCTCCACAACCATCTCCTCACACAGCTATCCACACAAGACTAGGCACTCTCCACATATGTCTCAGAACCCATTTACTTATGCTGTACATGACTCCATACACACTCCACACGCTCCACACACAACTCCTCATGCTCCTCACATGTCTCCACAATCTGATCCACCACTATCCATGCCTCACACTATACATCCACAAATTCTACATGCTTCGTCCTCCGTGAAGGCCACAATAATTCATTCGACATTTTGTTTTATTGCAAGGAAACTACGATTCATTCATTTTATTCATGTATGGATTACACATTTTAGTTATCCTACATCGAAATTAAAAATAATATTCATCTCCACTACACTCACATCAGACTTTTACAATGACACAAAGTCTTCATACCTCGTGTAGTAGGATTTACATCCTTTGTTATACTGTGACTTAAGTATTCTTTGCATCCATCACAGCATGACTTAATTTGACACGATGTAATTCATTCCCACACCATGTTAAACACTTAACATACAGTAGGAAGTTAATTATCAATGTTCCTATCTTTCTACATAAAATTTCACTACACCAACACTAGACTGTAATTTGTAATAATAAATTTAAGTTCATTAAAAATTTGTATTACCAAGCCACTATACCACTGAATCTCCCTTATATGTTACATTATTCGTAACACAACTCAACCTCTCTGATCACTTTCCCCTTAACACACTTGACTTGTTGTCAGAAGCTAAACCTTTCCATCATAGCAACCTTAGCATCAACTATAACTAAGGAACATTCAGCCATATTACACAACCATAATCCAAGTATACACCAACCTATACCTAGCAACCATATAGTTCAAACCCTCAATATCACGAACCATACCAATCTATTGTACTTTCATTACCCAAATCTTACCAGACAATTCAAGGAGGTAAGATACCATTCAATATCCACAAGAGCAGGGCAGCGGTCAACGTCTACATCTGTAGTCTACATAAAGAGACAAACAAAATTGTTATCTAACAACTGAGCTAACTACTCCCTACCACTGAAACCACTGTATAAACCATCATTTTATTCATTACATCAGTAGTCCTAGCATAAACATACATACCACGCATTATATTTACCATAAGAACACAACGACAAAGAGTAAAAAGCGAATCAAAAATACATAACCAAACTACATACATATCGTCCATCACCAAACAAAACCTACATACACTAATCAAACCCCTAAGACATTTCATATCTCAGAAAAAAATTCCTCTATGCAGCACTAGCCATACATAAAAAAAAATTATCATATAAAACAGTACATAATTATAATCAAAAGAAGCCCATTAACCACAAAATGAACAACAGACACATACACTCAAAATACAAGCAATGTAAAACCTGCTGAAGAACTTCTCCCTGTGCACCGCAAGAACAGTACACAGCACCGCATGTATCGCAGGTATGGCACAAGCATTGTACCCTCCACACATAACAATGCATGCATGCATTTGTACTGCAGACACAAACATTATCTTCCCACCAATGTATTCCAACCGCCAGAAGCACATACACTGTAGGCATTGGAAATGTCTCTCACCCTCTCCACAAATATCTACACCCTTGTAAAAATATCACGATATGTACGTAGCTCCGCACATAGCTACACATCAGCCCCCCCACATCTGCATACGCGTCTGTCTCTTTACCTTATACATGCTCACACTTCAACACATGTAACCCCCTCCTCAGAGGCTTAGACACGAGAAGCACATTTAGATGCGAATTATAACTAGTGGTGGTGATATTTGACAAACTGAGGCTCCAGCCATGATGCTGTAATACAGCTCGTTGGGCACGACTTTTCTCATTCTGGCCATTCTAGAGAATTCAGGGTATGTACCTTTACTGTGTCGAGGATCCTCCACATATCCAAATGTGGACCAATCCCTCTCTTGATGCTGGAGTCATTCTGAGATTAGGCATGATGAACTAGCAATCTCGTCCTCATCGCCGTCGTCATCCTCCACTCTCTCTCTCTCTCACCTTATCCATCAGGGAATGCAGCCTTCTCGTCATCGTCGTCCTCCTCTCTTCTACCACATGCACTAAAGGTGCCACGACGATCACAGGATGCTCTGTTGTTGACCTTTTTTTGTTGGAAGTCCTGTAGAAGACAGCAGGTCACTTAGCTGACTCAATAAATTCAACAACTGTTATCTCATGACATCAAGGCTTATAACGACTGAATGTAGAATTTTTTGCAGAGGGCCATATGAGGATCCTTGAGCGAGCGGGTCTTTATCTTGAAAGTATAAATAGCATAACAATGTTGTTATTCTAATTCACATATCTACTTGTGACAACTCGTTCTCTAAGTCACTTTGCACATCCAGTTGGAAAATATCAGACACTCCGATCTCGCACACATAATCGATCGATTCCTAAAGGCACTGGATGATACTCTGATCAACCTGAACAGGTCCTGACTAATTCCTATAGGCCCTGTACGATTTCCTCCACAGTTTCACCATGTACCTCTTCTACGACGGCAGTATAGATGTCAAGGCTACGTAAAAATTATGTATGCATCAATTAACACATTTCAAACAGGGTGGACAGTACGATTCTTCTCCTCATACATATCGCGACCGACTCAATGAGCGAAATACTAAAAATCGTAAGGGACTGCGAGGTGGATAGGTAGTCACTTCAATGCATAGTCCATAGCTGGCTGAGGTAGTAGCCAATCTCACTGGCACCTGCTAACACTATGTACGAATCTGTCACGGAGACCGCAGATATCACATCAGCCATCATCATACTATTAACATTTATTCCAAGCATTACGAAGACAAGATCAGCCTATACAATCATACAAGCTGTAAAAATAATTGTTGCTGGAAGGCAGCCAACATCACCCATTTGAATCATTCCGAGAGTGAATCAACCATATAGACAAGTACCAAAGTTCATTACCACTAGCACATATTCTGTCAAATATTAGTAATAAATTCGAATGTTTGCAATTTTATTAAAATCATCCTACCTTTGTAGTATTCCAACTAAGCATGTGTATACAGAGCACTAACCATGGAGTCTAAAATTATGTCAGTAATAAAAGAAAACTACTCTCGACCCTTCATTTTATCCAAAACTAACATTAGTCATACATCCCCACTGTCTCATTTACCATACTGAAGTAACATATAAACAACAAATATTAAACCAAATGAGTCTTGTAAGCAATGCTGAAAACACAACTACTTTCTACATGCATGCAAAGACCACATGCTGTAGTAAACAGCTTGTCTCAGTACCTGCAGTTCCTCCTTAATGAGCGAAAAACCTTTCCTTTACATATGTTAGCATTCACTTTCACATTATCTTCGCATGTGAAAACTAGTCACAGATATTATTACAATGGTGACTATTATCCAACACACCTCGATGAAACCCATACCACTCATCTCAAGTACTCACTAGAAGCTTGCCAGCAATGCAGCTGTTTCTGTTAACAGCACGTAGAAGAGTCTATAAACATAACACAACGAGGCTAGTCATCGTACAGCATGAAAATCATTCGTTCGGGAGACAAATAATTCAAGTCAAACCTTTAGTAGTGTAAGGTAACATTTTTCTTTATTTATCATTTGCCTCGCGACCTGCCATACGACATATTACACAGATGATGGGTGTCTTGTAGGTTGCTATAACACATATCTGAAACACTTTAGTCATGGAGAACATTCGAGCATGCCTTCATACTGCTGTAGACGTGCTGGTATATGTTAACAAACTTATAAGGTCAATTCACGTGGTCCCATAAAATTTAATATGTGGCTTGAATGTTTGTTTGGCAAGCACATGAGGAGGAAGAAGACCAGAGACTTTTTAAGACGAGAAATATTCCAATTCATAATGCTAATGATGTTGAGGAAGCTGTTGCAGCCGGCTTGGAGAAGAACTGTGAGGAGGAGAAAGTGGAAGACTACGTGGACAAATGTTCGGGTTGGACTTCATTTTCTTCGTACAACATGACAGGCAACCAACTTAGATGGTGTCACATTTACCCTCTTAAACTTGGCATTGTCCTTGACCTTTGACCTCACTTAAAAAAAAAAACGAGGATTTTTTTTCCTCACAACAAAATCGCCTACAGTGTATGTGCTTCTGGCGGTTGGAATACATGGGTGGGAAGATAATGTTTGTGTCTGCAGTACAAATAGTGGTGCCTGTAGAAATGCATGCATTGTTATGTGTGGAGGGTACAATGCTTGTGCCATACCTGCGATACATGCGGTGCTGTGTACTGTTCTTGCGGTGCACAGGGAGAAGTTCTTCAGCAGGTTTTACATTGCTTGTATTTTGAGTGTTTGTGTCTGTAGTTCATTTTGTGGTTAATGGGTTTCTTTTGATTATAATTATGTACTGTTTTTATATGATAATTTTTTTATGTATGGCTAGTGCTGCATAGCGGAATTTTTTCTGAGATATGAAATGTCTTAGGGGTTTGATTAGTGTATGTAGGTTTTGTTTGGTGATGGATGATATGTATGTAGTTTGGTTATATCGTTTTGATTCGCTTTTACTCTTTGTCGTTGTGTTCTTATGGTAAATATAATGCGCGTTATGTATGTTTATACTAGGAGTATGGATATAATGAATAAAATGATGGTTTATATAGTGGTTTCAGTGGTAGGGAGTAGTTAACTCAGTTGTTAGATGACAATTTTGTTGGTCTCTTTATGTAGACTACAGCTGTAGACGTTGACCACTGCCCTGCTCTTGTGGATATTGAATGGTGTCTAACCTCCTTGAATTGTCTGGTAAGATTTGGGTAGTGAAAGTACAATAGATGGGTATGGTTCGTGATATTGAGGGTTTGAACTATATGGTTGCTAGGTATATGTTGGTGTATACTTGAATTATGGTTGTGTAATATGGCTGAAAGTTCCTTAGTTATAGTTGATGCTAAGGTTGCTATGTTGGAAAGGTTTAGCTTCTGAGAACAAGTCAAGTGTGTTAAGGGGAAAGTGATCGGAGGGGTTGAGTCCGTCAGTATAAATTTATAAAATTTGTAAAAAAAGGTTATATTAATTATATAAATACAGTATTGTCGATTTTGGTTGCTATTATTTCAGTATCGTGGTGCGCGGAACACGGAACTATGTAACGTAATTTCGCTGCCAATCATACAAGCAGTAAAGCAATTAGAGTTTAATGTTGAATTGTATGCAGTAACGGCTAGTGATATTTTTCAAAGGTTAAATTTTTAGTGCTCACTTTTTCCCGAATAACCTACGCATAACTAATGTTGTGTGTATTCGACGGCTTACAAACAAAAAAAAAACTCACGGCGATATGTATATGTGTATATCGTAGGGCCTACCGTACTTAGAAAACAGTGATGTTTTTTCCACACTTAGAAAGCACAGAGGCACTCGGGAAATTGTGGTAGTGCGAATGGTTATTTCAAAAACTAAATCACGAAACTTTCACTTGTTTGGCATTCAAATTTTTCTCACCTATCAATTCTCAGAGCAAATTATCTGTTTTTGGCAATATTCGTCCGTAAGAGACATGATTCATTTCTAATCCCTCGAGGTGGAATATCAACTATCACGTTATATTTATATAAGTTTTGTTGTTACTTTTGTTTTCCATTTATTTATGTACATTTGTACTCGATACGTTGCGTTGTGGAATTATACTTGGGGACAGTTTAAACATACAATTAATGGAATAATTTAACTTGTTTTGCTTGGACGATTACTGAAGATAAATTTCAAAGATTTTTGTTTCTACTATTTCACAAGAGACGTTGATGGAAGGAATCGATCATTATGTTTAAAAGGCATGCTGATTTATTTTCTGATCCTTTTCATTGCCGACAAAAATCCGGAAAAGAAAAGTTTACCAAAAAATAAATAAATCTAAGAAGCCGGCGAATGTTTCACTTTAACAAAACGAGAATCTGAAACCTACGAAAGTATCATGCATTGAAATATTTATTTCACAATACACTACCCCGCCACCACAGTACTTTCGCAAGGCTACGACTATGAATAATTTGTGAGCGACATTCATGTTAAGCCTAGATAATTTTGCACATTCTTTATAATTTCTTCAAGCATTTTGAAAAGTTTCTTATATTTTACGGGAAAGAATAAGGTCCAAACAGCGTTTAGAATACACATTGTATAATAACACTTTCCAAGTCCTGGTTATTTTTATTTCCTTCTATCCAATTTGCATCTTTCATCCGTTTATTAATACAAGTCTAGGTAATCAACTTGCAAGGTACTCCTAACAAAATAAATAGCATAATTATTTTCATATAATATGCATGAAAACGCCCTACCGCTTAGCTAAGTTTTTGAATTTTTGTCCAGTGGACCGAGAGTCACGAGTTCGATTCCCGGTTGGGGACTATAAGTTACGAAAGCGTGGAACATAATTCAACGCTAAAAGCGTCAATCCATAACTGCAAGGTTATTGAAGCCAATATTCGAAAGTCAGCCAACGTTTTGAACAAAATTATTTCCAGTGTTACGGACTTCTGAGACACAATCTCTGACGTCGGAACTTCGTGAATTTAACTGTGGTGCAAGAAATCACGCGTAACGAATGAATTATTCTGCATATATATATATATATATATATATATATATATATATAAACTCATAAAGTTGGCAAATACCATTATCTCGGATTGTTCAAAACTGAGCGTAACGAACCCCAGCTGGTCGCCCCCTCTCCCATCACCACCAAAGTTCGTTAATGTCAAGACAATAAATGTAAACAGTGTGACAAAATGCATTAAAATGTACTGAAAAAGACACAGTTGCTTATGTAAGTAAATGACTAATGTAATATTTGTCCTCATAAGTCAGTCATGAATGAATGGTGGCAGATAGGTTCAAATTAAAATACACAATGGTTTTAATGATGTACATTTCTTTGTTTCTGAAATGTCTTTAAATATTATAATACATTTTCTGTTAACTTACGTTTACTTTTTCTGTCCGAAAAATTGTGCAATTTAATATTTAAGGGTTTGTTATAATAAACACCTTCACAGACGAGCAATTTAAAATGTTAAAAATAATTGGTCGATGTTGAAATTGTGGTTATTGTGTAGATATACGCATTTCCTATTTAATAATTTGAAAACTGTATAATTATCATATTTGTATGTATTGTTGAAATAATACTGATACGGATATTTATAAACTATTTTGCCGGCTCATGATATATCTCACGAATACATTTCTGACCCGTGACTGAAAAAGCTTGGTATATGCGCTGTTACTCACTGTACTGGTTTGACTATCATTGTTTATGTGTAATAGTAAATGAGGACACATTAATTTCACGAAATGTATTCCGAGCAAGCCAGACTTACCTAACTTGCACGTATTAGGAGGGTTTGCCTTTGACGGGACCAATTAGGAATATTAGGTAACTGCTATTAAAACATCTGCAATTAGCTGGCAGACCTAGTAACTGTTACCGTATCGAATTTTTTTACTGTAAACGTAAGACATAGGGCTGTATTAATAGTCGCATCTCATATCATTACTTGAGAGTGTATCAGCTGATACACTCTTGAGAAGCATTTTGTGTCTTGAGAAATGTACGAATTAATAGACGTGTCTTGATACTTACTCTGTTGATATAAGTATCAAGAATCTATTCTCAACTGATAATCAATTTGAGATGTGTTCTTTTCGTGTAGTCCAGTGTACATTAATTTTCTCACACATTAACATAGTTATTAATGTAATCTGTGCTTATTGTGTATATTGTTCTCATCGACATCGCTCATTTTAACCTATATCGTGTTTTTTGGTTCACTGAATTAAAATGGAAAACAAGAAAAAACATTTTACCGAACTGGAGAAAAGTCTTCTCTCATCAATATTGTTGGAATACAAAGATACACGCTAATTGAAAAAAAAAAAAAAAAAACTGGTGCTGTGTCAAGTAAGTTAAAACATGAAGTATGGGAAAAAGTTGCTGTAAAATTCTGCAATTCACAGTTCATCAATGAAAAGGTATTTATTATTATTGTATTAACTGCATTGTATTTCTCAAACCAAGCATTTGGAAATTTGGTTTTGTGAAATTAGTGGTGAAAATGAGATTATTATTCTATGCCTGTACATATTGTGTCTTAATTATATATTATAAATTTGGTTAATTGTAAATTAAACAAAGTAATAACTGCTGTCACTACTTGTGTCAGCCTGTAACCAACATTGTTACCATTTGGTTTACGCCTAGATTTCGACAGTTCTCTTCCGAGTACGTTTTCTCAGAAGCGAAACATTAAAAGGTTACATCAGGAGTGCCGCAGGGAAGTGTGCTGGGACCCTTGTTATTCACAATAATGGTGAATGACATGGGACTCAGAATCTCTGAAAAAATAAGATTGTTTGCAGATGACTGTGTACTGTATACAGAGGTGGGGAGTGGAAACCAACTGCTGGCAGATATTGATAGGCTGTGGTCATGGACAGAGGACAACCAAATGAAGATTAATGTGCGTAAAACTAAGATAGTGAGGTTTACTAAAAAGAGAGTGGTGAGCAGAGATGTTTATAAATGGAATATGCAGGACATAGGGGAGGCCACAGGATATAAATATCTTGGGGTCGTATTACAGACTGATTTGTGGTGGACAAAACAGGTAGAAAGAGTAGTTAAAAAGGGAAGGAGGGCTTTGGGCCTGTTGGGAAGGGTGTTGAAGGGCGCCAGTAGTGAAGTGGAGGAAAAGGCATATTGCACAATGGTTAGGCCAATGTTTGAATTTGCAGCTGCAGAGTGGGACCCGTATGTGGAGGTGGAGGTACAAGAACTAGAGAAGTTGCAGAGGAGAGCAGCGAGATGGGTGAAGAATAAGTGGAGAAGTGGGACATACTTTAGGAAGGCTGTGTAGAGTAAGGTGTAGAAAGACTGCAATGCTTGCCAACAGGTGGAATATCAATTGCAAGCTAGTATATTATTATTGTTGTTATTGCTGTAATGCCTACATATAAAAACAGAAAAAAAAACTTAACAAAGTATTTTTAACTAGTCCACTTGAGGGCAACAAATTACATGTCCACAATGACATATGCAATTTTAAAGAAAAAACTTAAATAGTAGTCAATTGTCATGTATTCGTTATTTGAATAATACTGCAATTACGTTCATATCACACAGCTTATGTGGTAGGACCCTGTCGCATAAAACCGCAGACACAACAACAGTTTTGGACTGGAGATATTGGCAAACCACGATTTGCATGTTTCTGCAATGCATCCTCGATGTGCGGCAGTATGGAGTGAACAACAGCATCTTTTGAAAATCTATACTGCCTGACAAATTCGTGGTCAGCCCACCAATCAAAAAGATTCCTTGCATTTCGGAAATAATGTTCCCTTAGTCTAAATATGGGCACATGACGATGGTTATCTTCATAACGATTGTACAAATCAAAAGGATGATCGTGTACCCCACGAGGTAAATTCATTGTCACACTGTAATACACACACCAAAAATAATTAGGTCATACTTTAATAAATGTTAAACTACTTTGTACTAAGTAAGTAATAAACATGTAACATCGTATGTAACATCACCAAATTAGTATTTCTTAACATTCTAGTCCAACTTTTTCTATCAGACAAGGTTAATTTTATTGTCAGATGATACTTACCAGAAATTTTATTCTTTAAACATTGCAGTTCGTATCTCAAGTAACCTTTCAAGTTAACTTTGCTAATACAAGTTTTTTCCCGAGTTTTCTCTCAACTGATATAGGTTTCAGCGACTATTAATAAGCATGTCTCTCAATACTCGACTATTAATACATAAAAACGAGTATCAAGACAAGATTCTTTGAAAGTGTTCTCTGCTGAGCAACTTAATAATGCAAGTCTCAGTGCGAGTCTCAAGAATTGATTATTTAACAGTCATCTTTACTCAAGGTTAGTTTCCGGTATTGAAACACGACTATTAATATGGCCCATAGTGTTTTGAATTAAACCAGTAATAAAATGTTGGGCATGCCCATGACGACCGGGGGCGCAAACAGCGACGGGGTGCCTCACAGAATTAAACATGAGGGGGCAAATTATGTCCATCACCCACCTCCCATTTTTTTATACTATCATACATTTACATTTCAGAACGACATTTATTTGTAGTGAACTATGTAGACACCCATTGAAAGAGAGTAGTAGTTATATATTTTATTTGTAGTAGTTCGCCCCCCTTTTCATTTCACAGAATACTTGGTATTTGCCTGGATTACGGCGTTGTCTTTTCTAATAACCTATTTCGTGCGCGCCATCCTGTATGTTATTGTTTGCCGAGCGAGGTAAGGAAGACACTAACGAGCATATTACCAGCAGCGTACCTCCCCATGTCTTCCGCAAGACCAACATATTTTCTACTCCCAACTGCAGTAGCTCCTGGGTGCTACGACCCCCGTCCACTTAATTACCCTGCCTGCAAACCTCGTGCGACTCCATTAACCCTAACTGCCTTAAACGCGCTCGTACATAATTTCGCGTGTCCGTGCACGGCGCCGTCCTTATGAATACGTTATTCGGTAGGGGAGTTAAAC
Organism: Medauroidea extradentata; assembly: GCA_003012365.1. Lineage (NCBI taxonomy): Eukaryota > Metazoa > Arthropoda > Insecta > Phasmatodea > Phasmatidae > Medauroidea > Medauroidea extradentata. The sequence goes on from PNEQ01032547.1 coordinate 61,084, forward strand.
AGGCGCCGGTTATTCCCAGCACGGATAACGTGAAGGGAGGGGAATGCTCCATTTATTTTTCGACTGGAATCACGGCGCGTCCACGCATTAATAACACCACACATAGCAAATATCTTTGTAATTTTACTGTGCATTTCTCTGGAACCTAGTTGCGAAGATAACATTTCAACAGTACAGATAAACCAAGAGTAAACGAATGTATATTACCATCGCGTCATGGAATGTTTAAAACTAATGTTGTGCAGCAAACTTCTTGTGTAAAATAAAATACATGCACTGTAAATATACATTGTATAAAGCGTAGCGTTACAAAACTATTTTCGAAACTGTATCCTGAAGAATGGTCTGAAAACAGTACATTTTACCAAAACATATAGACATGTACTAATGAAATGTGAATCAGAGAATGTAAAAAAAAAAAAAAAAGAAAGAAAGAAAGAATGTACCACGTACTAGTGTTTAAAAGAACACTTTTAGAAATCCAGTCAGATTTTTAAATCATTTTTTAGGAACGTTTCACTGTGTATGCATACATTTCTTTACGCTGAAGGAATGGAAAAAGGAGTAGGGCGAAAACGCCAACATTAATACTTAAATTTACAAAAAAGACACAAAACAATCCCTTAACAAGTAAATATTAATTTCTCATTATTGTTGACCATTGAATGCATCAAATAACGGCTAAATAAAAAAAAAATGTGCAGTTTAACTGAGCAAATTTGAAACATAAAATGTAACTGCAGTTAAAATTACAAATATTGTGTCTAAATATGTGACAATTCGAAAAGGTAAGCTCAGATTTAACTTAGGCTATTTTTAAAATCCATTTTTAAGGTGGTAAGCCGTTTTGCCGATTAGATCTTGCTGTTTAGTTTTGTTTCAATTGCTCTAATTTAACTACCGTACTGACTTAGTATACCTGCCTGTCCCCCGACGCAGTTAAGCGACAACAATGATTAGTTTTAAAGTTTTTATTTTTAAGTGTTATTTGTAGCTTATTGAACTTTAGTATTTATATATTTATTGTTATGTCCAATAAAATAAAAATATTTTCTTCTTTTAGAGTTTAAAAATAATTGAAGTATTTTTTGTCATACGAAAATAAAAATGTAGAAACCGGTCCATATGTTTGGAAGCTATACGAAGCCACAGATGGACCCACAACCAGACAGACATAGGCGTCATACATATTAAAACCTGAGCCACGTTATTTATTATGACTTTCCTATTTTGTCGTCATCAATATTTGGTAATAATGCTCCTTTTCACATTAAAATTTCTGTTAAAATTTAAAGATTTAATCAAACGATAGAGAAATCTTTATGTATGAAAAAGTTTACTGACTGACGTATAAAACTGCAGCCAAAACCGCTGAACATAGAAACCTGAAATTTTGTATGTAGGTTTCCTTCAGGTTGTAGGCAAGCAATAAGAAGGGATTTTTCGAAATTTGACCCCTAATTGGGTAAAAATGTGTGAAATGTGTTTTCTAAGATTCGTAAACCTAGCTCGAACCCGATGGTCTATCTTCGTGACTCTTACTCTAATGGGCGAATCGTAAAAATGCATATTAGCCCATTGTTGATAAGTTTTTGAAATTCAACATTTGTAGGGGTGAAAAGACCTTAAGTGTTTTCAATTAATTATTGATATCTGTCGAACCCTTTGGGATAAAGAGTTGCTTTTTGCTTCAAAATAATGCATGTGTAAATACCCAAAAATTTGTTTTACGATTTTTCGAAATTCGATTGCCGAACAGTAAAAAGGGGAAAAATGCGTTTTTTATTAGTCGTCTGTACAGCACGAACCCAGTGGGCTATCGTCGCATTTTTACTTCAGTTAGATACGTATACAAATGTTTAAGATATGACTTCAAGACGTTTCGAAATTCTTTAATTAAGGAGGTGGAAAGACGTTAAAGGTGTGATCGATTATTCTCCCATAGCCATCAAACCGGTCGAGATATCGAAGTGCTATTTGCTTTAGAATAATGTTTATGTAAAGATGCAAAATAATATTTCAAGATATTTTCCAAATTTGTCTCCAAATGTGTAAAAAAAGGTAAAATGTTGTTTCTTCTCGTGATCGATATGTGCAGATCCCAATGAATTTTTTGATACCGACGTAATTTTTGCCCAAGATTAGTGCCAACTAAAATACCTTAAATGTGGATTATTTATTTTTCGAAAGTTTGTATCTAAGGGGGTGATAAGTTGGGAAACGGAATCAAATATGTTTTCAAACTATCCTCTATATTTCTTGTCACAGTTTCTACATAAATGAGACTACCAAACAATAGCCTATACATTTTTGTCTTTTTATAAATTAGAATAATAAGGGGGTAGAATACGTGGAATGTGTTTTAGATAAATCCAAGAGTGCTATCGAACCCGTCGAGGTATAGAGTTGCTTTTCTTTTTATGATGATGAATACGTAAATGCCCGTATACAGACGTCAGAAATTTTCGAAATCCAAAGTTTTAGGGCTGTGAAGGAATGAAAAAAGTTTTTAAAATGAATCTCCTATTATGCTTTGACTCAATGGATTATCGTCATGATTTTCACCTCAGTTGGATACTTATACAAATGTTTACTTTGTGATATAAAGATGCTACGAATTTCGATCACTAGGTGAAAAAGACGTAAAATTTGTTTTCATTTACTCTATAAATTTTATTTAGTTAGTTGAGATATTGAGAATTTTTTGCTTCAGAATGATGCGTACATAACTACGAAAAATAGTTATCTCAGTTTTTATACTGAGAAAATAACTTTTAAATACCCGGGGAGGGAAACAATAGTCTTAGTAAAATTTTCAAAGTAGACGATTCGAAAAAGCAAGTACAGCTATAAGTAATTTAGAGGTATGTTAAATTTCCGAAATTATATCGTTACATATAGTTACACAACCTCTATGTGCACAGTGGCGGAATATTTTAATTATTTTTAATTAACTTTCGACGGTACGCATTGAAGTTACAGCCATAAATGGTCGTGCTCGAGATAAATGAATCATACGTATACTATTTATATCATCCGAATACTCTTTCATATTAGTTTGTATTATTATGACAATAAATAAGGCCCGGGATAGTAAATAAGAGTGAGAGGGATAAACTTAGGTCAGTTTTTGGCAATCTATGTCTACTTAGCCTGTTGCAGAGCAAGCTTAACCTACAACTTGGTTATCCTAACAATTGATTGCAGAGCTACTAATCTGGCATACAATGAGATCTTGCAATTGAATTAATATTCGCTTTTACGAGTAATACACGCTGGCAATGACGCGAGCGGATTGCTACCTTATATCACATAAATTATACATTTGTTCGTCTTCTATGTGGTTCTATACCAATCATCCAATTGCAATGAAATTTCTGCAGATAAAATTAGGCAGAAGAAGGCAAAAATAGGTAGAGGGACAGAACAGGATACCGAAAAAATTTAGTGAAAAAATGAACTTTCGTAAGTTTTGCGTGCGCCCACGAAGGTTTCTGCCAAACCAAATAATACTTGGGGGAAGTGGGAGGCAAAATGGGGTACAGCGACAGAACGAGGTTCCCAAAAAAAAAAAATTTGTGTGACAGTTTCCCGTTTCAAAATGTTTCTAAAACGGACTTTAATTGCCCTAAATATAATATTGCCCATTTTACCACCTTTTAAAACATTTTGAATCAGATATACTATCGCAGTAAATTGAAAAATCCGCAAAAGGAAGTTGCGGGAACCAGTTAGTAAAATATAAACGTATTTAGTTAAGAGCTCATCACTTTTAAACAAATTAACAGATTTTCATCAAATACTGCTAAGCAAACATCTCGATGAAAATAGCTTTCAATTTACGAAAAGTAATGAAATTGGTACATCCGTTTGGGGACTATGATGCCACAGACAGAGCTACAGGCAGGCAAACATTGCCGTCACTCTTGTAACACCTCTTCGTTTTGGTCAGGGGTTTAAAAACACCCAACTTTAATCGTGCATTAATTATACGTATTTTTAACTATTTATTTTTCTAATGTATTAATTTGACTTGTTTGTAATTAACAGACTTCTATTATCGTTGGCCAATTATAATACTAATATTTCAAATACCTTTCTGGCGACGGAGGGAGGGGTGACTTGAAACATCGAAGGTCCGAAATAAAAAATGTTCTATTTACTATGGATAGTCTGTAGTATGCTGCATTCACAGATGTGGCTGTGATACAAGATAGCTAGAAAATTTTATCCATGTAGCTTGGATGGCCAAATGCGTATTTCGTGCACGTAATACAACTTGAAACTCAGCAGAAATTGACTGATTTATTTTCCTATCCTACCGACGGAGTAAGGCAGCTAACTAGTAAAACACTGAATCCTTATTTTAAAAATACCGGGTGTTTTTATTGCAATTAAATAAAAAGTACATTCAGCTCTTTAACGTTAATTATATGAATTCCTTGCTAAGAAAACCCTTGCGACTCGCGGTTTGTGAACAATATTGACTATATTTTCCAAGCCTACGTTAGCTTAATTACTTCTTTTTTTCTCTAGGTAAAACATTTCTTAGAATTTGCCAGCTATGTTTTGATTATTTCTCTCCGAGCTATTTACAAGCAGTCTTTTCATTCTGAAGACGTTGTCAATGTTTGTGTTATTCCAAATGCCATTGTGATGTAAATAAAATTGCCACCCAGACAGTTGGTGAAGTAATAAAAATATACTTGCATTCTCGAAAATCCGGGTTCAACGCCAGGCCCGTTCATCCTGTGTCAGTTTCCCATAGTTTTCTGAAATAGCTCTAACTGTAGGTTATTTTTGCTGCCGTTCCCATTTCTATTTTGTTATTATAATTTGTTCCGATTATAATGAAATGCAAGTTGTGGCAACTTATAGTGCTCTGCCTACCAGCGTCCAGGAGGAACTAATGTTATAATTAATGAGTTCTCAGTGGGCCAATTATAGAGAATGGATAACATTTAAAGAGTAGGCGAATAATAAAGACAGGATCAACTATAAATAACAGATAAATGAAAAAATTCAATAATTTTGAATGGATCAGTAATTAAGAATGGATCTCACTGACTAAACACTGAAAAAAGAGTATAGTTGCAGATACCATACTTCTGTTAAAATAGGGACAACAAAACAGTTTTGTTGTTGGTACTGCTCTGAAGAGTTCCTTCAACAATCTGTTTGATAGAAGAAACATAGAGCCTTGTTGCTTTTACAAATCAGACGGTAACTTCTACAAAACAGATTGTTGAAGGAACTGTCCAGAGTAGTACCAACAACTAAACTGTTTTGCTGTCCCTATTTTAACACAAGCATGGTACCTGCAACTGTACTCTTTTTTCAGTGAACGATTCACCTAATTTAAAAGGAAATGACGGATGAAATTATACGAATATAGCATGAATGACGACTCTCGATTGACCAAGGAAATCTTCCTTACAACCAATGGAACCTATGACAAACTTAAATACGCTGATTGGTAGAAACCCAAAAAGACCTCACAGAAATCAATACTGACCCACTGTAAACCACATGGACTACAGAGACAGAGAAAATCGACACATATAAGTTTCCTCCCAAGCATATGACGGCAAGGGATATTAACTCAAAGTCGCATGGATTCAAGAAAGAAGACAGGCACACACCGAAATAGTTAGAACTTTTTGAGCGAAGATAAATACAAGAAGATTAATGCTAAGAAATGGCTCTACATGCTCCTTACAGGGTCAAAGGCTCGTAATACACGTATACGTATGTATTTAAATACTATATATACTATATATGTGCGTGTATGTATATATGTACATATGTGTGTATGTGTATATTTGGTCGAATAATTTTATTTGAATTGCAAATTAAAAAAAAAAATTAAAAAATAAAACATATTACAACGTTTATATTGTGGCTGTATTCTTTAAAAAAGTTTTTCTCATAGATATTTTTTGAAAGTATAATTCTTTTTAATTTGTAGGCAGATACCTTAAGCATTCACACCTACATCTTATTATAGCAGTTATTTTAAAACTGCACGAACAAAAATAATTTATTCTATTCTGAGTTGAATTTTGCATAAATACGTGTTGAAATATCAATGTTATAATTTAATGATTTCCGGCACAAATAATTAAAAAAAAAATCATTATTTACTTTTGCCATCCAGTGTACTGTAGTTGATAGCCAGTTAGGAAGAGCTCGCTTCGCTGTTACTAATGCGGTTTATAACCTTCCGTCCGTTCTCTTCTTCCACGCTAATGCAACTACGGGGAAGAATTACGATTCTCGCCCTAACGCATCCACGTTACGTACCGCGTCGCTTGCGCTGGAGTTGGGAGAGGGGGGCAGGGGGAGGGGAGGGTAACCCAGATATAACTCGTTTATCAGGGTCCGTCCTGTCTTTCTCGACGCAGACGTGCTGGGAATAGTTCAGAGCCATTGAACTCATACATTCTGAGAAACGGCGGGATAACTGTTCACGGTTTTTTTTTTCGTTTACGGGTGAAAAACAAAACTTTCGTCGACTAAAGGCATATAACAGAATGCTGATTAAGCATTTGATTTTACGTTTCCGTTACTTTAAGTACTTCGCCAATAAACAATACGAACGTAAAGTTAAAGTCACGACATTTGAAAAACAATTGAGTATTTGTTTTCAAAACGGATATATTGTGATTGCCATAAAAGCATATCACGTAAATATTGCGAAAATAAGCTCCAACTAATAAAACATCTAGCATATATGAATTTTTTTGTATGTAGCAACAACTTCGTCTACTGGCGAAACTAACAATTCACTTATGAATATTTCAGAATGGCTATTTTTATAGTTTTACGTGTGTATTAAGACACACTTCTTTCTTTCTTCTTTTTTTTTCTTAAAATTCCCAGCATTACAAAATAAAATGATACTCAGAAATCGAAATTTTTTGTAATATAACCAATGTAGTATGTATTTTTTTTTCTCTGCAAACGGCCATCTTGACTTTGACTTTATGTTTTTTCAATTGGTCGAAAATGTTTAGCTGTTTAAATTTAGCTTTGTCGATTCCGATAGTGTACGACTCCATAAGATGCCATGCATTGAAAGCTGTCGTAAAGTCAAATGTTACCATACAATGCTAATATTTTCAATTGTGTGACAACCTTAAGTTGCGACTCATCTTCACGTCACAAACGGCGTTTATGAAATCTCACTTCATCAGTCCGGGCAGAGCAAAGTTTCAAATCGTGGCGTTTAAAAAGAGATGATCCGAAAGAAGTTTACACGCGTCTAAAATGTAAATAAACTCTGCAGAGTGTATTGACAACTCAGTCAACTCCAAACTAACCCTACTTGATGCCAGAGTAGGGCATGCAACATACAAGATATGGTCCGAAGAATCTGTAAACATTAGACATAACTAGAATGTAAGTGTACGTATAATGTTTCGAATACAATAGCACGAAACAAATATTTTTAATATTTAAAAAAAAATTGTACTACTGGAAGTTTAGATTTACATATTACTTTAATGTTATGGTAATACAAATTTATTTTGTCAAATCATGCCTAATACAGAGTTTTTTTTTCGTTCTGCTACTTTTCTTGGGGTTACATAATAACTAGAGGTACGTCAATTTCACGTATTCATCTAGCAAAAGCCTAGACTTGTCAGTCCTATACTCCCACTGGCCACAATCGATTGTATATTGGCTTATAGCTGTACAAGCAGGTAGCAAGCGATAGCACTTCTCATTATTCCCTTATTTACTACTGGCTGGCAGTAGTCAAACGCGTTTCGCAACAGCCGCCAGCAAGTCACAGACATGACAATGAAGTATACATTTTGGCGTTCAACCTGACCTGGAATGTATCTGCGAAATTTACGTACCTCTAATAATAACGTGTGAAAACGCTGTCGAATTTAGTGAAATGTACTGCACGTGTATAAGATAATGTGTTCCTTCGAACTTAGAAACCACGAAATGTATTCAGGCGCTCGATTACATCCTGGATAACCTGTGGCGATAGACCAAACCTATCTCATCACCGAGAAAACATATTTAACTCTGAGTGAGACATAAAAAATATTACGGGGTGACGGCCGGCGTATGGCACTGCTGCCTACATCACAAAAAATTCCGTTCCAGAAACTTGAAAAAAAAAAGTCACTTAAATCATGTTTGAAACCGCTACGTAATTTGTTTCGTTTAACAGAAAATTATGATAATTATTAATGAAAATAAATTTCCTGGAATAAATTATCCTAATGGAAATAAGGTCATCAAAATCACCTGTAACGCTCGTTGCAATTTAGTAAAGAAAACTAAAATTTAGTAAGACGGAATTTTAAAACCAATGACGCCTCAAATAAGTTTTTTTTTTATACAAAAGTAAGCGGCAATTGGAAAACAGCCAAATTGTCAACTCTTTAAACTTGTGCACGGACATACTGTCTTTAATTATTCCCACAATGAACCCAGCATTATTGTTTTATATTGACCCTGAGGTATGGCCATTGGTGTGAAAGTAGGCTTCCTGGTTGACCACAGCGCTACTAATACAGTTGTGCGTTGTTGTTGTTGTAGAGTTGTTTCAACATATCCTTAATACGAAAAATGAAACGAATGTGAATTTTAGTTTAGCTAGCTACTAGAGTCACTAGTTGTTTGTTGGTTACATTTCTGGTTGTAGGTGTTTTTATAACCTACTAATCAATATTTATTAGTAAACGCCTGACGACAAAATTGAATTCTAAATTCATATAGTGTACGAAGAAAACCCAGACATTTAATGGTATGAGAAATAACAACATAATGTTAGTTCTTTGTTGTCCTATTAAATACATTTTATATATTTCCCGCATGTAATGCATAATTACTTTATTATACTAAGAAAAGTTGACAACGTAGAAACTAGTGCGACCTCAACAAACAACAGAAAAATGTCGCGGATTCAATGATCTGCATGTTAGACTCTATTGTCCTATGCATACTCAAGCCACATCTACTCGTTCTTTGTTTGTTGTTCCACTGAGTAGTAACTAGTGAAAAAATGGTCGGGGCTTGAGTATGCATAGGACAGGGCATTCTAGCATGCAGGTCATTGAATCTGCGAAATTTTCTGGCCTCAATTAATTATTTTAGAAGGAATAGGTGTGTGAAATACAACTTATCATTAGAGGCACAAGTATTTCGCGTATTTATCTGTCAATAGCCTAGACTTCTCAGACCTATACACACACTGGCCAAAGTCAAATATCTATTGGCTTCTAACCGTAACACGTGTTACCACCACGACTTGTTTCCTTATTTATCACTGGCTTGCAGTCGTCAAAGATGTGTTGAAACAGTGTTCGTTTAATCACAGAAGGTGTAGTGAAGTATACATAATTGGCATTCAACCTGACCTAGAATCAATACGCGAAATGATCGTGCCTCTACATATCATTTAATGCTATGTTATAAAATGATAGGGCCACCATTGAATGTCTTATGCTGGTGATGTATCGACGAGAAGTGGAGTGATGAGAGTTTTATCACCTCTTGTTATGTAGATCTTTAACGTTGTTGGTGAGGGGCGACGTGGTGGTGGATATGGGGATGCTCCGGAATGAAGGGGTGGGAGAAACGGGATATCCCCGAGAAAATCTACCGACAAACATCGTCCAGCACAATCCTCACCGATAATCGTAAACCTCGATGGATCTCGAGTGCTCTACCACTGTACCAACTGCGGCCCATATCTCCGAGAAGACTTTACGTCACGTCAGTGATTTATACCTTAAGGGCTAGGGAGTGGCGTGATGTTTGTGTTGTATCGCCCTTAGGACTACACACGTCTAGACCTCGAACACACAAAATACGTCCACCTTGCGAAACTTTTAACTCTAGATTCTTTCTATGGTAGTGTTTGTAAGCCTGCTTCCAGTCGTAAATTTCGCGCAACACTTACTCTCCCGTCCGCACGTTTGTATTCCAAAGACGTAACACAGCCTGGTTTATGCCCATTAAAAGCTCGTTTAGCTCCAGCAGAGGTCGGGCACGCCAAATATTTATTTCGTGTTTATTTTCTTGCGTTGTCCCGCGAGAACTTAACCGAGATATACGTGAACGACTGAGCAGTTTATCAGACTGGTTTTGTAAGAATGTTTCCTCGACTCTTCGCCCGTGTTCCAAAGCGCTTGAATAGTTACATGTTCTTAGAGTAAAATTAGGAAAAACGAAACGTCTTGTATGGTGCTGGATACTTAAGAGGGCGTGGTACACAATTCAACGTTAAAAGCATTAATCTACAACTGTTGGTTTCTTGAAGCCGATTTGCGAAAATCAAACAATGGCAATCCTAGACAATAGTTTTAGCCAACGTTAAAAAAAAAATGTTTCCAGTGTTACGAACTTCTGAGACACAATCTCTGACGCCGGAACCTCGTGCATTTAACTGCGACGCAAGAGATCACACGTAACAAATGAGTAATTCTGGATAAATATTTACTCATAAAGTTGGCAAATACTGTTATCTAGGACTGTCATTGAGTATTTTATCCACATTGGCTTTGAAAAAATCGTAGAAATCAATTGATGTTTTCAGCGTTTATTTATCTACCCAGCACTCTTTAACTGTATGTCTACTAACCCTCTCCCAAATTCGAAATTTTGTTGTAACCGTTAGAAAAATCACTATTTATACGTAATAAGACGATAATCCAACCTTAAATATTGAAAGGGGCAATAATTATGTTTTAATATTCACATACGCCAAGAGTTTCCTCAATGTGCAATGATATAATAATGCGTACAATATTGACCTTGATGATTTTTTTAGGTATATACAAGAAAAATGCTTTATTTTCGTATCCAGGCCATACATTTAAGGTTGAATGTTATTTGAAAGTGTCTAAACAGTAAAATTATTCTAGTTAAAAATTTTACTTCTGACTTGTGGCCGTCTTTCTTTGACATTGTGATATGTCACGTGAGTTATGGAACATTTTCATGAACGATTTGAAATAACGAGAGGACAGATGATATTACTCAGTAATCACACACACTCAGTATGGATTATTATGATACAACATTAAACCAAGATAGGCTACTATGTGACAGCAGGGATGTGTTCGTGCCACTGAATTAATTCAGTTTTTGGCTATTTGAATAAGAAATGAGAGTGCAGTTATGTCAGTAAACCTATATATTACTTCGATGTTGCTGAAGAAAATTAGATACATAAAACACTGGCTGTCTTTTACGTGGTAGCTTAAGTGGAACTATGCACATTGTTAGGAGGAATACTACCGTTATTGCAGAACATTCACTACTGTCTTGTTATAATTTTATTTAGTTTTATGCGAACCATTTCAGTCACACATTTTAAATAGTTTAACCTGCTAAAAGGAATTTATTTTATAGTTTGATTTGTGTTGTATTCGATTTGGTTTAGTTGCTGAGCAAGAGATAGGATGAGTATTATGTTTATTGTCATTGGTTTTATAAGGTAAGTGTCTCGCCCCTAAATTACGTCTCCAGCATTATATAAAGTATGCACAAATTTGTGTGAGCTACATACATAACCCAAGTTTGCGAACACGAAATTAGTTTAAAAAGTTCACTGACGAATCCGGAATCACTTTACAAAATCGCAAAAGCCTCATTTTGTTACTCATTTGCCGAATAATTTACCAATGTGAGAATATTTAGCTTTCTTACAGCACAGCAATAAATACGCAACAATAAATTGTAACTTGCATTATCAACGTAATACAGCCATACGCCAGAATAAGCAGTTTGTAAGGAAAACTATAGGTATCAAAGTTAGTACACATTTGATGACAGTTAGTATAGAATAATTTTTCAAATCGTGGATGGCCTAAAGAAAAAAATTACGTAACGTAAAATTTGTTTAAATACATCAGCGTAAATCCTACGCAGCAATGTACCTAATAACCTAATATTGTATGCGTGAATTATTAAAAAAACAGTCTTTGTCGTGTTTGCTGAAAAGCGGTCCACAGTGCGAGAGGTCCGAAATTCGATACTCGTTAATACCAATATTTTATTTTGAAATTTCTAAAAATTTTGTATGCACGTTCAAATATTTTATTTTACTGACCAAATATTGCACCTGGGCAACAAAATAAAAACAAAGTGATTTTGTTTCAGCAATAAAAATGTTTATTTCACTGTATACAAACAAATTACTTGGTTGCGTCAAGCAGCCGTTGTTTGACTTAACTAAACCGTCCTCTCAGTCTAGTGTTAAGATCACTCGTCACCCACAATGGCTGTCTTTGGTTCGATCTCCAGCGTGGTCATTCCAGTGGTGGCTCGTGGATTGCCAAGAGCTGTACAGGGTTGTACGCTGGTTGACTCTACAGCTACTGACACGCTAATGTGCAGGTGCCCCTTACTACTGAGTGGTAAAAAAAAAGATCTAGTAGCCGGCAAACATTTCATGGTCGTTGGTCTACGGCTCGTTCATCAAGAGTGAACAGTTCCTACTATCTGCAGCCCCACCTGGCAACAACCCACGAGCCGCCACTGGGTCATTCTCGATTTTCACACGTGGAAAACGTGGCGTAAACCACCTTCCCTCGATGAAATTGTGAAATGGTGTAGTAAATTAAAAACTGTTACGTCGTGAAGTACTCTGTTCACGAACGCTAAGCACATTTTTCTCGTAACTAGCGACCTGGAAATTTTGCGGGTTCAACGACCAGCCGGCTGGACACTGTGTTCAGATACTCGTTTATAGGCTTCTGCTCCAGTTAGTGGCCTGTTCTTGGAGTCCTGCAAAATTCGCGTTTTCTTTTATGCACAAGCTAGAATTCGTCGAATTATAAGTTCCTGTCACTTTCACAATTGGCCATTGACTTATTTCACATCTACTAGAGGCCTCTAAGCCAATAATGATGAAGAAAATAAATGTATACCCAATCATATATATATATATATATATATATATATATATATATATATATATATATATACATAACATGTTTATAAATTCATTGACGAACGTGACATAAAAGTTTTCACTTTTCGGATGATCGCGTCCTTTATGCGCGCTCGCAGTTTTAGATGAAACCTTTGAAGTATGCGAAATTGCTGCTCAGGTGAAGTTCTGGGCTCGAGACGCCTATCTACGTTATGCGAGACTGTATCTCAAGTAAGGAATAAAAAAAGACTCGAGCCCCTTGCTTGCATGGCGAGGAGTGTTGCCAACTTTCAAGATCCTCAATAAACGCAAGCGGCGCTCTGCACTTCTGAGGAAAGAATTTTTAACTTTCTTGATTAAAAAGAGAAACTTTACCGTCACCTCCCTCTCCAGGAGCGTGTCCTTTACACGTTTCCTTATTTAAACTTGTTCAGTTTACATTAAGAAACGGCGAACAGCAAATATCACGACCGCTGCAATGACTACATTGTTATTTAACAGAAATAATCCGACCTCATTTCTCTATATTGTTATTGTACTACACAGACTAAGTGTGCTATTATTACGTTTATATTTATATCAACTAGTTTTCTCGTCTGTCTGCTTGCCTTTATGGTACGAATTTTGTAGTAGATTTTTAAATAACTTCCCTATGAGCAAGATACTTGGAACTTTAAAAATATCTCAGAACTGAACGACATTTCAATATAAGAGGGGGAAATGCGAAAGAACTATTATTTTAATACACCATGTTAAACTAACTTCCCGAAAAGTTGTTGTTGACAAAACTCAAAACAACAGTTTATATAATTTGTAGAGTGATAAAATTGTTAGTTACTTAGGTGAACTACTCTTGCATCACTTGTCTATTGAATGCGCCTCAAGTTTTTCGTTTTAAATCTTACAAGTATTTCCATAGGAGACACAATTTTATAATCCTTGGCCGTTGTAAAAACGTGGTATAATGAATTTTTTTACGTAAATATTTATTTTGATGTTGACACTTGTGCGACTTTGCTAAATACATCAAAACTCCGAATACCTGACGTGGAATTATTACAATATGAGAGTAATATGAATATCGTACAATGCGAAGTAGTGAACGTACAATGAAGTTGTTTCGACGGAAGAAACTCTAAGTGGTGACTTTAATTTTGCACAAAATGAAAAACCAGAAAAAAAAAACATATATAAAAAAATAAAAAAGTAAAGTACCACTTGAGAAAACGGGATTTTGGTCACGAAGGAAACGCCATACCATTAATACCATTGATAATATACGCAACATATGTTTGGACCTAATTAAAGCTTGTACCAAAAGCTACAAGTGAAACCGTTAAGTTGTCTTAAAATCAGTGAATTAATTAAGAGATAATATATGAGTTAGACGGTGAATCCATAAGGCGAACCATTAAGTTCAAACGACGTACTCTTTGAATTGACAAAACGAAGTAAGAAAAACGTAGCAAACGAAATTATAATGCACTTCACAGGTCGTGCTCCAATTAGTAATTAGTAATATATTTAGGTAAGAACAATGTCAGATGTTTCGTATTCGGCGCAGCTCGTTAAATACTAAATGACGTCATTTTTGTATACCAAGCCACGTCACATAAGCCTTAAAGAGCCAGCTAGAATATAGCCATGAAAATGTTACAGTGTTCGCCAAATCATTTTCGTACAATTAATATTAAACTAATGTTCATGGCTTAGCTGATAAATATCAGTAGTGCTGTTACTGTGTGTCAGAGTTTAAATAAAATAAATTGACATGGTTGAAGAATTTCGGCAAGTTTACGTCTGGCAACAGTGCGATGGTGTAATGGTGACGGAGAATCTTGCCCGGTTCCCAGGAAGTTCGCATCCAATGTTCAAATTCCACGGGGTCCCCGTGGCCGCATTTGCTAATCGTCCCCAGGTTTCATCGGTGCATTTCTCCTTTAATTTACGTTTCATTTCGCCACCCTTCTATTGTAATCAAAAAACATTCTCACTGATGTCCACCAGAACTAGACCAACCTTGATAACGTATCGAAAATAACGGTTGGCTACTGTGCATGATACTGCCAAAGCACAAGAATCACGTGCTTTTTTTATATATATCAAGCTACTCAACTCTAAAAGTACCAAAAATAATTGAAGGACGTGGGGAGAGACAATGGTAACCCAGAACTGAGTTGTATACTTTTAAAGACAAAGTACAATTTGACAAATATTTTTTTTTTAAATCAGCACTACATAAAATTATGTTTCTAGTTACTATAAATTAGTATACAACCGATGGAATTAAGCAACTTTGGAAAAATAATAAAGTATATGACTATTAAATTGGTGAAATATGCTATAAAAGTGCGACCTGAAATTGAAACATTACTATACTGTGCTGCCTTTTGTGGCAATACTGCTAAATCTCTTACATCGGAATGTACAGTATGAGAATACCATTGTCTTCCTGCATAAAAATCAAATATTGAAATAATGTAGGTTATCAGTGTCTTTGCCCATGCTCTTCAAATGTGGATGACGCTGGGATCCGCAATTTATTAAATGAAGGGGAATACATACTTTTGTATCTGCTGGTACATTGACTGTCGCGCAAACCATACATGTAGTACATTTGTTTTTGTGTTTTGCTTGCTACGAATTGCTTAAAACACTTAATTAATTGAAGTACGCATATTTCGCCTTTATAAACCAAATTACGTGTAATTTTATAATTGGTACACTGAAAGTAATCTTAATTTAATACGCCATCTTGAAATAAATTTGTCACATAACCAATACATTCCTTCAACTAGACCGATTTTAAGAAATTTCTGCAGGAGACACCCATTTCAGGCGTGGATGTGTTTGAACTGTCTCCTTTTCAACGTCTTGGTACATCGCGGGTGGTTCAACATCGTTCCAAATTCCTTTATTCCCCAGTCTTGCCTTTCTTTTGTTCCCTGTAACAGAGTTCTCTATTGTCCGAGAGTAGGAACAGACTACAGGCAGTCTGCTCTTGAAACTAGCGGCCTTCGAAGGTGATCTATATTGAATTAGGTTTCTCCTATAGCCGCTCTAGGCTTCAACTCAGTGGCAATACGCTTGGTGAATGAGCGAAATAAAATTTGCAGGAGGTGTCGAAACAGGATCTGTTATAATATAGTAAGAGGAGTCGCAAAGAGAACGCAGAGTTTAATACGACGAATTAATTTTATTAGTAATGCAGATTTTCTTAATGAACTGTGCAGTCATTTGAGGTAACGTTTTACCGGACCAGGCAATTATCCACCTTTAATGTAATAAAACTTTTCTATGAATAATATATTTCGACTGCGAGTTTTGTTGCATGTTGGAATTTTATGATAAACTGTAATGGCTGAGCGCTGCTGTGGTATCCATACACTGTAAAATAAAAACTTCCTAGAATGTTTAGGAAGTAATTAACCTAAACGCAGTATGGGACAGTTACCATACTTCCGCCTTGTAAATACGCAAACTTTTACAATTGTTACAATACAAGTCTTGTAACTTCAGTATACATTTGACTGTTTTATAAAAGTTTAGGAGTGCTACCATGGATGTCTGGGAAGCAATTATACCATACTAAGCGATCCTATACGCACGTGTGCTAAATTTACAAACTATTTTTTAGAGTGTAACAATATGTATTACAAAGTTACTTTCAGTTGGTAAAAAGCCTTAAGGGATATGGAAAGATACGGTGTCGAGCGAAAAACTGGAATACTCAATCGTCAATGAACTACTCATAAAAATTGTATGAGATATTTTGCCTAGTAGATTTTCATCAACAGAAGTTTATTTATGTAGCACTATGATGTAGTATGCTTTACAGTCTAGTTAGAAATTAAAACATTTTTTTAGAAAAATGAGGGCTTGAAACCACAAAATCTACAGAGATAGAAAACTGTAATATTTATAATTTTTATTCGATAGTATCTAAGCCTCTATAGTAACAGAATTTCAAAAAATACATGCGTTTTCATTTGAAAGTAATTTTACCATCAAGAAACCAATCGTGCAGAGGTTTTCGGAGAGTAAAATTATTATAAAACCAAAACGCGAATATTTTTGAAATTCGGTTACTGTAGAGGCCTACAGATTATCATATTAAAAATTATAAAAATTACAGTTTTCCATTTTTGTAGAGTTTGTGGTTTGAAGCCCTTATTTTTCTAACAAAATTTTGTAAATTTTGTCTAGAAAGCATAGCACACTACTGCATAGTGCTACATAACCAAACTTTCACTGCAAAAATACATACTCAGCAAAAAATTCTCATAGAATTTTGATGAGTAGTTCAGATTTTATTAACGATTGAGTATTCCAGTCACCCACTCGACACCGTATCTTTCCATACACCACAAACATTCGCAACGAAATCATTCATACAATGGTGTCACCATGCGATGTATGTACGTTTCAACTTCGCCACATCTACAGACGTTACACAAACGCAGGATTTCGTCATCAAGAAAATTTGTTTACAAACGTTATCTCCACTTGGAACCAGTCCAAGTACAGCTGTTAAGTTTTATACGCCAAATGGCGTAGGGCTAGATTCATTTTCACATTTAGTAATACAGTCTGGGACAGCTAGCATGCTGTTTACCTCTGCCAGCCGAATTCGCACAGTAAGTGGCGATTACTAGCTGTCTTCCAAGAATATTACAAAAGTTTCAGATTGCAGTGAACAAGACTACGAGTACTGAATCCGCTCCAAACGTACCAAAATGTAAGAAAATCAGACAGCAGAGACGATTGTGCTTGAAGCGGATATGTTTGCGGAGGGTGAAAAATGATGTGGTGATTTTGGAAAACAGTTTCCTAATAATCAATATTAATGTGAATTCTGCATAATGAGGATTGTAGCTAGCAGGCATGCAATAAAAAGGGAATTATAATTTACAACGAAAATACTTCGCCATTTTAAAGATACATTTTCAAACAAAAAGGTTGCTGCATGGAATTTTCTAGCGGATACCGCCACGATGAGAGTCCTTGCCCATATTTATTGTTGATTCTTTATGTTTGATGCGTGACGTTAAATTTACAACTCACAAAATAATAACACGGATACATTTGTATAATAAAAAGAAAAACACTTTCTTTAACCGTATTGCGTAAGAAATACCTTGTCGAACGATATTGTCTAATAGAAATGGATTTTAAATTTATATTCTAGAGCTTACTTCTTTATGATATTTTAAAATGTTTCTTGCAATGGGAGTTTACAATTGGAATTTATTGGCTTGCTGACATACGCCATTGCTCGTGTTTTGTTGACTAAACTTGTATTGCAAGACAAAGTGACAAAATACAAAACAACACACAAAACACAGAAAACATAAGAAAAACAATTTCAGAGGAACTTCGTCAATTAAATAAATAAATAAATATATATATATATATATATATATATATATATATATATATATATATATATATATATATATTTCAGCAAGAATTCTAAAGATTGAACACAAACACAAAAGACAGACACAAAGTAAAACCAGATTCCCAATATGAGAAGAGATGAAAAAATAAAAATAAATAGTGGACAGTGTACAACAAATATAAACAAGAGGCAACA